>JAVIAB010000001.1:33942213-34204713 GCA_032433765.1 Megaustenia siamemsis | reverse complement strand
TGTATGTATGTATGTATGTATGTATGTATGTGCGTTTGTGTTTGTGTCTGTATGTGTGTGTTGTGTGTGCTGTTGTGTGTGTTGTATGTGTGTATGTATGTGTGTTGTGTGTGTATGTATGTGTGTTGTGTGTGTGTATGTGTGTTGTATGTGTGTATGTATGTATTCCGACTTCGAACATTTCAGAGTTCGAACAACTTTTATGAAATAATTCCTTTGGAAGTATAAAGCTGCGCTATAATTGTTTCTCTTGACACAACATAGAGGTACCTCTTCCAACAGTTTGAGAAAAGTCTTGTGAAGCACAAACATAAACATGTTTGTGGAGCAGAGTTCAACCTTGTGTTGTTTTACCAAAGCGGTGTCAAAATTAACCTTTGATTGCACGACCTTTCTAAAGGTAATGGTTTTACAATGGTTTGCTCATCTCATACTGACATTTTACCATTTACTATGGTCTAAAGAAAGTAGGCAGGAAATCAGTTATCTTGCATCTTGGCTTGGCGTATTAATCGCGTTTTCCCTATTATTAGTGTTTGTGTCTTATAGTCTACTATTACCTCATTTCTTTTCATCCAATCCCTCCCTAGTACCATCACTCTCTTTATCCACCTTACTAGCACAAATCTTTGCTGCATCCTACATTTGCCTATTTTTATATCCACCCAGGTCTTCCTTATCACTTCTAAGTTGCCCACTTATGAATTCTAGTTTGTTTGACGTCTTTTGTATTTTGCCTCTTCCTTTCATAGATCTGTATGCACTCTCTTTTATTACACTTACGCTCGCCCCGGTGTCTATAATGGCCCTCAACTTCTGCTTGTCTATCTGCACTATGCAAGAGCATGGGTCCTCCCGTCTTCCGTATTACCCAAACTGGTCAGGCCTTTCTTCAGTACTCAAAATCGCCTGTCTTTTTGGGTACTGTATCCGTTTCTAGGTCTCTGGAACCTTCTCCCCTTACTTGTCTATCATTTGTTTCCCTGCATTGCCTCATAATATGCCCTATTTTCCCACATCTGTAGCATCTTCTTGTTTCTTGTACGACATTTACTACCTGCATCTCTCTTTGTTGCACCCTTCTCTGCCTCATGTGATCTATCTCCATAGGGCTTTCTTGTCTATTTACCACCTTCACCTCTCTCTGTTATTCGTATTCCTCAAATCTCTTTGTTAATCCTTCCTCTTCTACTGCTGTATCTATTAACTGTACAATTGATGATACCCTTTTTCTCGTCATTCTTGGAGACTGCAAATTCAAGGCATGCCTATTCTTGAAATTATCTTCCCATCTCTTTCTCTGTCTATCTCTTCTTCTCTTTCCTTTCACAGTTCCTTACAGAATGGTCCTTTTTAGGTCAGAAGTTTCTTACACGTTAGACTCGTACATTTATTTGTCACTGATACTATAACTGATTTAATCATGTCTGTCCTTCTAGGAAGATAAAATATGCAGGTTTCTATTACACAATAAAAGTACCAGGAGAAGCTATATTTTAACATAACAATATGCGTGTGGTTAAAAATTGAATAGTGAATTCCATAAAATATCAAATTCGCCAATCTTTGCACTTTTGTAACGAGCATTAACTTTTAAAATATCATTTATATATCAATATTTACTGCAGCTAAAAGAAAATATCGGGGAGTCGCGATAGCTCAGTGGTTAGTGAACGGGACTGCAAAGAACAAAAGGTTGACTGCTATTTAACGACTTCCGGGTTCAACCAGCCTTTAATGGGTACCGGATTTTTTTCTGTGAAAGTAAAGAGGCACGGGCGTAATACCGACCACATTACCCCAAAAATCATGCCAGAGGTCTGTAAAAATTAGTCACTAACACCATATTCCCTATACGTCATCTGACGTGACAGGGGTACTTTACTTTAACAAAAATAAATAACGTTTTGTGCGTCTAGTGTTACAGACTGAAACCACTTTCATGGACTGGGTGGTCTAGAGGTAGGACGTTGACCTCTGGACAAGCAGGTTATGGGTTCAATTTCAACATCAGAAGGTGGAAATTTAAAAAAAAAATCGAATTTGTGATTTCTTCGTGGCATTACCCTCCCCTGGTCTGTGGGTAGTGAGATGCGATGTTTAGCCCTCTCGGAAAACGACGAAAAACAGGAGGTCCCGTGTGTACTCGCGCACGTTAAAGAACCCTTGGCAGTTTAAAGTCTAAAATAGTAGGCCAAAAATGTGACGGACAGAAAAGCGCATGAACTGTGGCTAAGCTGTAAATAAGCGACACAACGCATCCACGCAAACTTTGGGAGTGGATAGTTTCCGGTCAATATGGTGGATAGGCGGCAGGAGCCATTTAAGGCTATGCATGAAAAGTGTTCCTTGTTGCAGTTTCCTCATATTCCGGCTTGTTGCAGGAGCTATTGAGTTAATTGCTCTGTGCACACTGTGAGCTGTGTGTTTCATCCGTTTTGATCGTGTTTCGATATTCCAATTGTTTACGATGAATGATGATATCGTATGACAGGGAACAGTTGGCTGTGTTCACTTTCTGCGCGGTTTCGCCTTATGTCTTTTGGCATGTGCTGAGACTGCTACGATGGGGACTACAGCTACCTTTCTTTGTTTGGGAGATGAGATATTAATTCGGATGATTATACTGGCACGGGCGGTTGAGCAATTATGGATTTTAAGTTGTTTGCAGTAATACCGGGGCCTTCCATAACCAAATAACGAAAGGTGTGAACCCTTAAAGAAGAAGAAAAGAAGAAATCACGTTCATTAAATACCAATTTTAAGAACGAGTAGAGTGAACTCAAAGCAAGAGACAGAGCAGAATGGCGCTCCATGGTAGCCAACCTTCGATGCGGAGATGGCACTCGATGATGATGTGTAGAATGAACTAGCCTCAGAATATCACGCACAAACGTTGCAAATTGTGCATGATTATAACTAAGTGTCACTTTCTGATGAAAATAAACAGTCATGCTAGATGCATTATTTATATATAATTACTATAAGACGTAATTATTATTTAAATTGATGGAATAGACCTGGAGACAGTTCAGAACTATAACTACCTTGGGCATACTATAACCAGTAATGGAAAATGTAAAACATTGAAATAAACAAAAGAATAGGAATGGCAAAAAGTAATGTTAATGCCATTAAAAATATACTAACATCAAAACAAATAACACCAGGGCTAAAACTAAGAATAGCAAATGTTATGTCTTCTCAACATTCCTATATGGTGCAGAAACATGGACATTAGACAAGAAAACAGAACAGAGAATTAAAGCCTTTGAAATGAGGATATATAGACGAGTAGGTAGAATTGGACGGAAGGAAAAGAAAACAAACGATGAAGTCTTAAAACAACTAAAAATGAAAAGAGAACTACTAAAAACAATTCAAACAAGACAAATGCGATTTTTGGGCCATGTTAAAAGACACAACAGTCTACTAAAGGTAATCCTGGAGGGGAAAATACAAGGTAAATGAGGCAGAGGCAGACCAAGACTAACATGGACGAGTAACATCAAAAGATGGACAAACCAGTCTATGACAACCTGCACCATTAAAGCAAGAGACAAAGCAGAATGGCGCTCCATGGTAGCCAACCTTCGATGCGGAGATGGCACTCGATGATGATGATGATGATGATAAGATGCAAACGATTAGACCTGTATTGTTTAAACGCATTACAAGGTTTTAACTTTCAGTCGCATAGTACTATAATTGCCTTTCACATTTGTTTTATTGAATTTTTCCTTTTAGATGCAAACAATATATTTACATCCGAACAAAGGGTTACATAACAATGTACTCGTAATATAGCCTTTTATAAATTGTAAAGCACGGTGGTTATCTTAAAAAGTACTTTCCTGTTCTGGGACAGAGTGTACTTTATTAAAGGGACCAAGAATCTTATTGACAGCTTTTCTCGACCTGTACTTTAGCTTCTCGTTTATGTAACACAGTGCAATGTCTGGTTCGTGTATTTTTGAAAGTCTGAGGAACTTTCCGCGCGTGACTTGATAAGAATTAAAAACTGATGCCACCATATCTGAAAGATAGCTAGAGGAGTTAATGAGTTTGTTCAGATAAACAAAAGATACGCGAGATATCCACATGCACGGGCAAAACACGCATTGAAAAGAGAAGAGGAATATGGTTGACACCTCGTTATGTTCCATTATGTCGTATTGGTAATAAGGTGCTACTGCCCATGACTTTTTGAAACAATAAGTCTATTTTGGGAAACAGTGATTAATTATTACTGTGTTGTAGTTTATAGTGAGGCTGCGATATTGGCACCATTCATTACACTGTGTTGTAGTTTATAGTGAGGCTGAGATATTGGCACCATTCATTACACGGTGTTGTAGTTTATAGTGAGGCTGCGATATTGGCACCATTCATTATACTGTGTTGTAGTTTATAGTGAGGCTGCGATATTGGCACCATTCATTACACTGTGTTGTAGTTTATAGTGAGGCTGCGATATTGGCACCATTCATTATACTGTGTTGTAGTTTATAGTGAGGCTGAGATATTGGCACCATTCATTACACTGTGTTGTAGTTTATAGTGAGGCTGCGATATTGGCACCATTCATTATACTGTGTTGTAGTTTATAGTGAGACTGATATATTGGCACCATTCATTATGCTGTGTTGTAGTTTACAGTGAGGCAGATATATTGGCACCATTCATTACACTGTGTTGTAGTTTACAGTGAGGCAGAGATATTGGCACCATTCATTATACTGTGTTGTAGTTTATAGTGAGGCTGAGATATTGGCACCATTCATTACACTGTGTTGTAGTTTATTGTGAGGCTGCGATATTGGCACCATTCATTATACTGTGTTGTAGTTTATAGTGAGGCTGAGATATTGGCACCATTCATTACACTGTGTTGTAGTTTATTGTGAGACTGAGATATTGGCACCATTCATTATACTGTGTTGTAGTTTATAGTGAGACTGAGATATTGGCACCATTCATTATACTGTGTTGTAGTTTATAGTGAGACTGAGATATTGGCACCATTCATTATACTGTGTTGTAGTTTATAGTGAGACTAAGATATTGGCACCATTCATTATACTGTGTTGTAGTTTACAGTGAGGCAGATATATTGGCACCATTCATTAAACTGTGTTGTAGTTTATAGTGAGGCTGAGATATTGGCACAATTAATTACAGCGTGTTGTAGTCTATAGTGATGCTGAGATATTGGCACCAATCATTACACTGTGTTGTAGTTTATAGTGAGACTGAGATATTGGCACCATTCATTACCCTGCGTTGTAGTTTATAGTGAGACTATACTGGCACCATTTAATACACTTTGTTGTAGTTTATAGTGAGGCTGAGATATTGGCACCGTTCATTATAATGTGTTGTAGTTTATAGTGAGGCTGAGATATTGACACCATTCATTTACCTGTGTTGTAGTTTATATTGAGGCTGAGATATTGACACCATTCATTTACCTGTGTTGTAGTTTATATTGAGGCTGAGATATTGACACCATTCATTTCACTGTGTTGTAGTTTATATTGAGGCTGAGATATTGGCACCATTCATTACCCTGTGTTGTAGTTTATAATGAAGCTGAGATATTGGCACCATTCATTATACTGTCTTGTAGTTTATTGTGAGGCTGATTTATTGACACCATTCATTACATTGTATTGTAGTTTATATTGAGGCTGTTATATTGACACCATTCATTACATTGTATTGTAGTTTATAGTGAGGCTGAGATATTGACACCATTCATTACACTGTGTTGTAGTTTACAGTGAGGCAATGCTATTGGCACCATTCATTATACTGTGTTGTAGTTTATAGTGAGGCTGCGATATTGGCACCATTCATTATACTGTGTTGTAGTTTATAGTGAGACTGAGATATTGGCACCATTCATTATACTGTGTTGTAGTTTATAGTGAGACTGAGATATTGGCACCATTCATTATACTGTGTTGTAGTTTATAGTGAGACTGAGATATTGGCACCATTCATTATACTGTGTTGTAGTTTACAGTGAAGCAGATATATATTGGCACCATTCATTAAACTGTGTTGTAGTTTATAGTGAGGCTGAGATATTGGCACAATTAATTACAGCGTGTTGTAGTCTATAGTGATGCTGAGATATTGACACCAATCATTACACTGTGTTGTAGTTTATAGTGAGACTGAGATATTGGCACCATTCATTACACTGTGTTGAAGTTTACAGTGAGGCAGAGATATTGGCACCATTCATTATACTGTGTTGTAGTTTATAGTGAGGCTGCGATATTGGCACCATTCACTATATCTCCTCCCTTCCCCACATTTTTTTAAACAGAACTCCAGAGCTTGTAACATTTCATGTAGCCCAAACAACGCCATGCCGATTGTTAACCTTTGTTTGGTTAACACGAAGTTTAACTCGAAAGCTATAATTCCATGTAATACTTCGCCTACGCACTGGGCACAAATGAATGAGAAATCACATGTTCACCAAATTCAAAATAGTTACAACCAGCTTATGCCACTGTACACTGGACAATATGACTACAAAACATGTTCTACAGGATTGCCCCCAGTACACAGACCTGAGAAGGACAATGTAGTCGACACCCACCGCCCTGGAAGAGAAACTATATAAGACAAATCGAATCACTTAAACAGACAGCTGACTTCATGAGTCTGGAATCCTACTCTAATTGAGTCTTGATCGCAGAGAGAGAGAGAGAGAGAGAGAGAGAGAGAGAGAGAGAGAGAGAAAGAGAGAGAGTGAGAGAGAGAGAGAAAGCTATAATGTTTTTGTAACTGAAATAATCATACGATTGGTTGGCTGAGCTGGTAGCTGCCCTCACAACCTGGTGTTGGCATCTTTTTTTCCACAACCACCACGTCTTTTTATCCTGCTAAAAATAAAGGCGGGAAGGAGCAGCCTCCTTCAATTTCATTAATGGGAGTGCAGAATTCTGATTAATACATAAGAGACTTAATTGTATTGCAATAAAACGATAGGAAGCGATTAACGCGTGTTGAAGTATCGAAGTATCAACCATGCAACAGACCGAGAAGCTGCAAATACGATTACACATTTCCATCAGTAAATAACGTTTAAAAGTTCTTGCTTGAAGACATGTTCCAAATTCAGGAATTGGAAATGAGTGTACTTCTTCTTCTTCATCTTCTTCTTCATCTTTTCTTTTTCTTCTTCTTCTTCTTCTGTCCTTCCTCATGTTCCTTTCGGCGTCGAGGGGAAATATAATTTCCAGTCTTTTGAAGTTCTGTTGGCCACTGCTGCTATAGTTCGTTTACAAATTCGTGCCCACAGAGTTTTATCTCGGAAACTGTTTGATGAATTTCTGTAATTCTTTTTCATGAAATCTAATTTTTTTCAACGATTTTATAACATTTAAGTACAAAGGTAGTTTGAATTTTGCACAAATCGTTTTTTGTTATATAATTTTAGAAAAATATCAAACCGCGTGCTCTAAACATTAGAATTTAATGTAAATTATGTTAATTTTCTAACAATGCAAGCCAAAGGCGTATCCGTATTACATTGAATAGTAATATAACCGACCTCTTTTAGATTCCTTGCAAAAGTGCATGTACAATAACACAGTTACCTTTTGCATAGTGATGAATTTACACTTTAAACTCTTCATGGTTTGAAAAATCAAGTAGTCACTTCACAACAGCTTACAAATTATCACACATATAGGAATATTCATTAATACTGTAGTAAATATTTTGTCAAAATACGCCTCTGGACCAATTTAACCAGAAATCGGAAATAAAATTACCAACTGGACTCTGCCAGAGAACTAGCTGAAACATCTCACAGCACAGAGAGTAACATTGCCTACAAAGCAGCCTCGGCCAAATACAGACGTGAGGTCATGATATCAGCAAGACAGAGCTGGATAGACAAAACAGAGAGCCTTAATCTAGTCAAAAATGGTCATAATATAATGGTCTATGGAAACTTGCGAAAGCTCTGAGCGACGAAAACAACTGCCGACCTCCAATATCATTAACACACAATCAGAACATCCTCACAGGCAAAAGGGCAGCAAATCTACTGATAGAGACTCACAAAAACATTAGTAGAATAAACATTGCAATATACAAACAGAAAGCTGCAAGGCGAGAAAACCAAGATACAAAACACATGCCTTTAGCACCAGAAAAGCATCAATCGACCATCTTTATTCCAACTGAATTAGATGTTGTCCTCGAAGGATTGAAGCTCAAAAGTTCCCCTGATTAAGGTGGAATCTCCAACGAAATGCTCATAAATCTAGGACAGAAAGCCAAGAGCCAGCTTCTAAGGATAATAAATGCTAGCTGGAAGAGAGGTCATGTGCCGGCAATCGAGAAATAAGCTATTATGGTGCCCACCTCAAGCGTGGAAAAGACCAACTAGACCCAAGTAGCTATAGACCAATTAGCCTGCAGAGCTGCCTGAGTAAACTCATGGAAAGGCTGGTTAACAGAAGACTTATGTGGCATTTGGAGACAAAACAACAAATCGTACCACAACAAAGTGACTTCCGTCAGCACAGATCAACTGAAGATCTGGTCACCTACATTGCACAGGAAATAGAGGATGCTCTACAAGAAAAGAAACACACACTGGAAGTGTGGGTCGACATGGAGAAGGCTTTTGATAGGGTTTGGCGAGAGGGTTTAAAGAACAAGCTTTTTAGACTTGGCATCCAAGGTCGTTTATTCAATTGGGTCTCTCAATACCTTCAGGATAGAACGGCCAGAGTACAAGTTCAAGGTCAACTAAGTAAGAAGGTCTCTATCGAACAAGGTATCCCACAAGGCAGAGTCTTGTCCCCAACACTCTTTTTAATTTTCATAAATGACATCGTAATGGACATTTCACCCAGAATACACTCAGTAATATACGCAGATGATCTGGCGTTATGGGCTCGCGAGGAAAGTATGTCGGTGGCTGGAACCAGGATGCAAGATGCCCTAGGTGAACTTGAAAAATGGATGAACATCTGGTTATTACCAATCAACGAAAAAAAACTACATATACAATTTTCAGCCTATTACGAAACACACTCTCTGCAAACTTGAAAATAAACGACCATACACTCCCTATTGACCAACATCCAACATATGTTGGCGTCACCATGAATCGTAGAATGACTTGGAAAAATCAGATAGACAGAGCAAGGAAAAAGCCAGAAAACGAACAAATATTATGAAGAAATTGGCAGGAACTGACTGGGGGGCAGACAGCAATATTTTGAAAAGACTATACGTAAGAAGAGTCAGACCAGTTCTAGAGTATGGAGTCACAGCCTGGGCTATGGCTTCCAAATCACACCTTAGCAAAATTAACAGAACACAGAACCAAGCTGCCCGTATCATCATTGGTGCTATGAAATCTACACATATGAAGACTCTAGAAACAGTAACAAGTTTACAACCCTTAGATCACAGACGGGTCACTAAAGTATAGCAACAAGCGGAGAAATATAGAAGGCTCCTTAGCCACCCCATGCACCAAAGAATAACTGGTTCCGGAATTGTACAACTAAAGAGGAGCAACTTCGCTGCACTTGCCAATGAACTAACTACTGGAGACCCAGTACTTTCCCAAACAATATCGAAACCCTTGGGCCTATCTGATATGTCTCCTCATAGAAAACATAAAATACCAGAACTTAAGAAAAATATAACAGGAATCATGAAAAAAGGCACCAATCAGACACAGAAAGAAAACACGTAGCAGAAAAACACATACACGATACCTACAAACAGGACTCTTGGTCCCACATATACACAGATGGCTCTGCTACAAATGCCACCAGAAATGGAGGGGGAGGTGTGTTCTTGACGCTTAATAATCAGGACGAGATCGCCAAGTCAATAGCTACTGGAAAATTCTCAAACAACTTTAAAGCAGAAACTGAGGCCATCAGAGATTCTGCAACACTGGCTACTCAACAAAAAAATAACATGCACAATAAATTGGTGATTCTGACTGATGCACTGTCAGTACTATCAGCTCTAATAAACCCCAAGAACAATGAACTAGATGACATGATAACAGCCCTGGACCAACTATGGAATAACCAGAGAGTAGTCATTCAGTGGATACTATTACACTGTAATATACACGGGAACGAACGCACGGGCAAATTAGCTAAAGAGGGAGGGAGATACCACAAGAGAACCATCTACATCTGCTCAGTTATGATGAAGCCAAATCCATCCCCAAAGGTCAATTCCATGAAAAATGGAAACGAGAACACCCAAAGCATAACGAGAGTGACGGATACCTCCAACTATCAAGGAGGGATCAAGCCATCATACTTCGCCTACAATAGAATGAGAAATCACATGTTCACCAAATTCAAAATAGGTACAACCAGCCTATGCCACTGTATACTGGACAATATGACTACAAAACATGTTCTACAGGACTGCCCCCAGTACACAGACCTGTGAAGAGCAATGTGGTCCACGCCCACCTCCCTGGAAGGGAAACTATATGGGGCAATCGATTCGCTTAAATAGACAGCTGACTTCACGAGAGAGTCTGCAATCCTACTCTGATTGAGTCTTGATCGCAGAGAGAGAGAGAGAGAGAGAGAGAGATTACAAACAAAAAAACCTCGGAGTGACGCGCTTCTTACATGTTAAAAGTGCGAAACGGTGCTAAGATTGTGTGGTGTGCACGTGAAATTTGCCTTTTTAATTGGTAACTTGATTACAACAAATGTAGGTATTGTAAAATCCTAAAAAAAAGACAAGCAAGAAAATCATATTTTTATATTCCTCAAATAAGCACAAATCTTTCCTAAATGCATGACAGTATCATGGTCGTTGAAAAAATAAGATTTCATGGAAAAGAATTACAGAAATTCATCAAACAGTTTCCGAGATAATTGATCAACTCTGTGGGCACGAATTTGTGAACGAACTATAGTTTGTTTCCTAGTGTTTCTAATATTACACCAATTCATCTTTTGCACTTCTGTTTGCCACTGCTGCTATTATATTTCCTAGTGTTTCTAATATTTCATCAATCCATCTCTTTCAGATCGACCCTAGAGTCTAATGTTCTCGCAACGTTTATTACAGGTTCGCTGTGTTGTGTTTAGGTCTTCCTGTCTTATCAGTGGCCAAACAAGTTTACATATTTATCTTTAATGTATTCAATGGCAGTAATACTCCTAGCATATTTCTAAGGCCTTCACTTCTGAACTGTTCTCGCGGGCTATTTCCCATTATAATCATCATGTGCCATACCGGTTGGCGTAGGCGATCATGTCCTTCCACAATCTTCTATCTACAGTGCATTGTATCAGATCTGTTGACTGTTTTCCATGCCATGACTTCAAGCTATCCAGTATTTTCTTTCTTTGTCGTCCGCGATCTCTCCTTGTGTTTTAACATGATTATTCTAGGTAATATAAGAAGGTAGTTTGCCATTCCTTTCCTTCTTGGCAGTGACTGTACTAGTCGGAGATCGCAGCCATTGTCTCTATACATGAGATCCTCTGCATGCCATAGCGGAGTGGGGACCATAACCGGCACTACTTGTCGGCTGCTCCCACAACACCATCCACCACCTGCTCCAATGGCTTCACATAACCCTGATAGGAAAGGGGGGGGGGCTAAATGGAAGCTTCACCTTGCCCAAGAGTGTCCCAAAGACTAGAAGACCTCCGAAATGAAACATCTTACTCTTCCTTTGGTAGGGCAGAACTCTACCCCGCTAACCCTTATTTCCTATAATCGGTCTGAAACATGACATATCTTAGTGGTTATTTTTCATATTGTTCTTGAGCCTAGTGTCCATGTCTTGCATTGGTAGCACAACACTGGAATAAAGATTGTGTTGAGAGGATCCCACATAGGTATTGTCAGCAAGACTGGAATAAAGATTGTGTTGTGAGAATCCCACATAGGTATTGTCAGCAAGACTGGAATAAAGAATGTGTTGAGAGGACCCCACATAGGTATTGACAACAAGACTGGAATAAAGAATGTGTTGAGAGGATCCCACATAGGTATTGTAAGAAGATAGGAATAAAGAATGTGTTGAGAGGACCCCACATAGGTATTGACAACAAGACTGGAATAAAGAATGTGTTGAGAGGACCCCACATAGGTATTGACAACAAGACAGGAATAAAGAATGTGTTGAGAGGATCCCACATAGGTATTGTAAGAAGACAGGAATAAAGAATGTGTTGAGAGGACCCCACATAGGTATTGACAACAAGACTGGAATAAAGAATGTGTTGAGAGGATCCCACATAGGTATTGTAAGAAGACAGGAATAAAGAATGTGTTGAGAGGACCCCACATAGGTATTGACAACAAGACTGGAATAAAGAATGTGTTGAGAGGATCCCACATAGGTATTGTCAGCAAGACTGCAATAAAGATTGTGTTGAGAGGATTCCACATAGGTATTGTCAGGAAGACTAGTTAATTATTATGATAATTAATAATACAAATTTTATGTTTTCTCAACATTTGCGAACAGTGGCATACAACTACTCTCAGTGTCTCAGACAATATTGGGTACTCGATCTCATTAGCTTTGAAATCATAGATCGAAAAGTGGGGGGGGGGGAGGAAACAATCGCTTCAAATGATATTCGAACCGGATTCATTCTGACTGTGAGACCTGCATATAAATCTCACCGCTACAATATACGCGGAGTTAAATGTATTATCGTTTGTGACTATGACGCTCAAAATCCATTGAAAGGCCTTCCACGACTGTAACACGTACAATTCTGGAATAACCTCCCATGATAGTATCTGAAATCCCAAGCTGACAACTCATTTCCTTAAACGTCTCCAGTCTGATGTCTGATAACTCACACACGAGGAGAAGAAAAAAGAGGATGATTGGCAGAATACAAGTTTTATTATGTCCGGCACCGGGCATAACTGTGGGGACTGTAGCTCACTTTGAGAAATGGACGTTACTGGTTATCGCACTTCATTCTTTCTTGGTCGCAAAGAAGCCAACAGGTTTTGTGGCAACAACAAAAGGGAGGAAAAAATGGTCACGATTTCTATAGTTTCAGATACTTGTAACTTTAGTCTTAAATAAAATATAACATTTAATATATAAGACATTTAAAATATAGCTAAAAATGGAGAAGATTATATGAATGGAAGTCGTCAGAGAAAGACTAACTGAATGATGCATATTACTTATCCTTACTTCAGTACGTAGTAGCCTCCGTCAGTCAAAGTTGACTATGGATTTTGCAGCGCCCCTAGAAATGTTATCTTTTCTTCTGTTTCGACGTGAATTCTCTTTTTCTATGAACCTGTCTGCTTCTTTTTGAGTTGGAGCTTTAGAGTGTGTTTCCATAGATTGCGGTCTGCAGCTATCTCTTCGTAGGCTGCAGGGTTTATGTTTAGAGTTTTCATGTCACGTTTACACACGTCTACAAATCTAAGTTGTGGGCGCCCCCTAATTATTTTGCCATCTGTTAGTTCTCCATAGAGTATATCTTTTGGTGTGCGGTCATCTTTCATACAGTGTACATGGCCAAGTCAGAATAACCTACACTGTTTAAGCAGCCTGCAGATTTTCGGGAGGCCTGTCTCGAGTGAGGATCTCCACGTTTGTCACTTTGTCCTTTAAGGTGATGCCAAGAATACGGCACAGACATTACATATGAAATGCATTTAACCTTCTCTCCTGCTTTGCATAAGTTGTTTATGATTCGCTGCCATACAGAAGGGCACTAATGATGCAGGCATTGTAAACTGTGGCATTAGTTTTAATTGTCAGTTTGCTGTTTTGCCAAACATGCATAGAAAGACGGGCAAAAGTGATAGCAGCTTTACCAATGCGGGTGTCAGTATATGTATCTAAAAATAGTTTGTCGTTGACGATGAACGCCATGTAGCTGCACGACATCAAGTTTGCAGTTGTCGATAAATATTGCAGGTGTTGCTTCAATGTCCTGGCCGAGTATATTAGTTTTCTGCAAACTTATTGCTAGACTGAAGTCTCTGCAGACATGCGAAATGCGATATCTCATGCTGTGGAGTTCTTCCTGACTTTGCGTGACAAGTTCACTTTCGTCTGCATATAACAGGTCTCTAATAGTGATATGTCTGATTTTGGACCTTGCCTTTAGTTATGCGAGCCTGGACAACCGACCATCAAATTTAGTATGCAGATAAATTTCGTTTGCTTTTGAGAAAGCATGTTTCAATAGAACAACAAATAAGATTCCAAATAGGGTCGGAGCAAGAATGCATCCCTGCTTGATACCATTGCGTATGTTGAAGGGTTGTGATGTGCTGCCGTCGTATTGAATGGTATCCTTCATATACCCAAGAAACGATTTGACTATTTAACTAGCGTCAGCAGAGTATGTGGGCAGTCTATTATAGAAAGTATTTTGAAGAGACCGTCCCTGCTGACAAGGTCAAAGGTCTATGTAAGGTCGATAAATGCGATGAAGAGAGGCTTTTTCTGCTCTCTAGATTTTTCTTGAAGTAGACGTAAGGAGAAAACCCATGTCTGCAGTTGATCTTCCAGATCTAACGCCGCATTGCGATTCAGGATATACGCGTTCTGCGAGTTTTTGTAGCCTTCCTTAAGATGACTCTGGCGAAGGTCTTGCTAATGATGCTGATTAAGGAGCTGCCTTTGTAGTTGTTACATTCACTTCTATCTCCTTTATTTGTGTAGAGAGTTACAATCACGGAGTCTCTTATATCTCGAGGAATGGTTTTCTCTTTCCAGCATTGATGTAGTTCTTCAAGCAGGGGTTGTAACATAGCACTTTTGCAGAATTTGATCAGATCAGGAGGGATCCCATCTTGTCCAGGCGTCATTACCGGAGGTCAAGTTATCTATGGCCTTGCTCTGTTCTGCAGTTGGTTCAATGTCTAACTCTTCCATAGGTGGAAGATAGTGGATGGCGTCAAGAGCGTTTGGTGTAACAGTGTTTTATATGGACTAAAGTGAGCAACAATGTTTCACCCATATCTCCATCTATTTGCCTGTGTCAGTTATTTTCTCCCCAGTGGATGTCGTTAGTTAGGCAATAGTGTATTTTGTTGGTCCGAGGACTTTCTTTATGCTATCATACAGTTCTCTTAAATTCCCAGTTTGAGATGCAGTCTGAGCGCTGGAGCCAACGCTCATTTGCGAGCTGTCTGTTAGATTTTGTTCTGGTCATTTTAAGAGCCTGTAGAGTACTCGCATTAGGTGCGCACTTGCGATCTGAGAAGGCTGCACGTTTAACTTTTATTACACTTCTCATACCATGAGAGTTAGCTTCAAACCAAACGTGAGACTTAAATGTCACTTTTCAAAAGGTGCTAACCGCGTTGTTGTAGATGACGTTGCTGAGATATTCTCATTTTCCCTCAGCGCTATTTCAACTGGTAGCTACTGCTTTCCATTTTGTGCAGACACCAAAACGGCAAACCTTGAGTGTCCTCTCCAGGGCTCTGGCTTGGGCCGTGACTTGGAAGTAGAAAGAGCTAATTTGTTACCCATGCAACATGGTCCTTCTCTCCACGCAGCCGAGCCCATGCAACATGTTTCTTCTCTCCACGCAGCCGAGCAAATACAGCATGTTTCTTCTCTCCACGCAGCCGAACCTATACAGCATGTTTCTTCTCTCCGCTCAGCCGAGCCCATGCAACATGTTTCTTCTCTCCGCTCAACCGAGCCCATGCAACATGTTTCTTCTCTCCACGCAACCGAGCCCATGCAACATGTTTTTCTCTCCACGCAGCCGAGAAAATGCAACATGTTTTTCTCTCCACGCAGCCGAGCCCATGCAACATGTTTTTCTCTCCACGCAGCCGAGCCCATGCAACATGTTTTTCTCTCCACGCAGCCGAGCAAATGCAACATGTTTTTCTCTCCACGCAGCCGAGCAAATGCAACATGTTTTTCTCTCCACGCAGCCGAGCCCATGCAACATGTTTTTCTCTCCACGCAGCCGAGCCCATGCAACATGTTTTTCTCTCCACGCAGCCGAGCCCATGCAACATGTTTTCCTCTCCACGCAGCCGAGAAAATGCAACATGTTTTTCTCTCCACGCAGCCGAGCAAATGCAACATGTTTTTCTCTCCACGCAGCCGAGCCCATGCAACATGTTTTTCTCTCCGTGCAGCCGAGCCCATGCAACATGTTTTTCTCTCCACGCAGCCGAGCCCATGCAACATGTTTATCTCTCCACGCAGCCGAGCCCATGCAACATGTTTTTCTCTCCACGCAGCCGAGCCCATGCAACATGTTTTTCTCTCCACGCAGCCGAGCCCATGCAACATGTTTTTCTCTCCACGCAGCCGAGCAAATGCAACATTTTTCTTCTCTCCACGTAGCCGAGCAAATCCAACATGTTTCTTCTCTCCGCGCAGCCGAGCCCATTCAATATGTTTCTTCTCTCTGCCCAGCCGAGCCCATGCAACATGTTTCTGGGGACCATAACTGTCTTGTTAGCGCGTTAAGAGTGCTGCAGCCACGTAGTGGTGTAGAAAATGATCGAGAGTGTCTGGAAAACGTAGGCCTAATTCAAATGAAGTTTCCTGTAAACAAATATATCATCGTTATTATCATCGCTGCAGACGTCATCATTATCATCTATCTTGTTTCTCTTGGAACTCGGCTTCCATAATATCTACTGTGAAGCGCTTCTTTTGTCCTGCATGAGCTGTCCTGCGTTTACAATTAATCAGCTTATCTTTGGCACCTTCCATTCACCTTTTTTTTTCTTTACTTACGTCTAGCTGGAGTCATGCCTTCATCGTGATTCCCTGTAGGTCAATATGTTGTTCTATGTAACCAGTGTGTTTTCTCCTTGTTTAGTGTTCTCTAGCAATTCGTTTTCATGCACATTCATTTATCGACGTGCTTGTTCTTTTCTTTGTTAGTGTTAAACTGAGTATTCTTCGATAACTCTTGCAAACAAAAGCATTTATCTCTTTTTTTTTTAACACAGACCTGTCGATAGTCCACGTTTGGCAGTCATATTTTGTGTTGGGAAAGGCTCTTAAAACACGCACTTACCTCATTAAATGAAAACGTTTGTTCTGAAAACGTATTTATTACGTAGAATCTATTAGTAAAGCTTGACCTTTGGATCTCGGCTGCGCGGAGAGAAGAAACATATTGAATGGGCTCGGCTGCACGGAGCTTCTCTCCGTGCAGCCGAGCCCATGCAACATGTTTCTTCTCTCCGCGCAGCCGAGCCCATTCAATATGTTTCTTCTCTCTGCCCAGCCGAGCCCATGCAACATGTTTCTTCTCTCTACGCAGCGGAGCCCATGCAACATGTTTCTTCTCTCCGTGCAGCCGAGCCCATGCAACATGTTTCTTCTCTCCGCTCAGCCGAGCCCATGCAACATGTTTCTTCTCTCTACGCAGCCGAGCCCATGCAACATGTTTCTTCTCTCCACGCAGCCGAGCAAATGCAACATGTTTCTTCTCTCCGCCCAGCCGAGCCCATGCAACATGTTTCTTCTCTCTACGCAGCCGAGCCCATGCAACATGTTTCTTCTCTCCACGCAGCCGAGCAAATGCAACATGTTTCTTCTCTCCGCCCAGCCGAGCCCATGCAACATGTTTCTTCTCTCCGTGCAGCCGAGCCCATGCAACATGTTTCTTCTCTCCGCTCAGCCGAGCCCATGCAACATGTTTCTTCTCTCCGCTCAGCCGAGCCCATGCAACATGTTTCTTCTCTCTACGCAGCCGAGCCCATGCAACACGTTTCTTCTCTCCGCTCAGCCGAGCCCATGCAACATGTTTCTTCTCTCCGTGCAGCCGAGCCCATGCAACATGTTTCTTCTCTCTACGCAGCCGAGCAAATGCAACATGTTTCTTCTCTCTACGCAGCCGAGCCCATGCAACATGTTTCTTCTCTCCGCTCAGCCGAGCCCATGCAACATGTTTCTTCTCTCCGTGCAGCCGAGCCCATGCAACATGTTTCTTCTCTCCGTGCAGCCGAGCCCATGCAACATGTTTCTTCTCTCTACGCAGCCGAGCCCATGCAACATGTTTCTTCTCTCCGCTCAGCCGAGCCCATGCAACATGTTTCTTCTCTCCGTGCAGCCGAGCCCATTCAATATGTTTCTTCTCTCCGCGCAGCAGAGATCCAAAGGTCAAGCTTTACTAATAGATTCTACGTAATAAATACGTTTTCAGAACAAACGTTTTCATTTAATGAGGTAAGTGCGTGTTTTAAGAGCCTTTCCCAACACAAAATATGACTGCCAAACGTGGACTATCGACAGGTCTGTGTTAAAAAAAAAAAGAGATAAATGCTTTTGTTTGCAAGAGTTATCGAAGAATACTCAGTTTAACACTAACAAAGAAAAGAACAAGCACGTCGATAAATGAATGTGCATGAAAACGAATTGCTAGAGAACACTAAACAAGGAGAAAACACACTGGTTACATAGAACAACATATTGACCTACAGGGAATCACGATGAAGGCATGACTCCAGCTAGACGTAAGTAAAGAAAAAAAAAAGGTGAATGGAAGGTGCCAAAGATAAGCTGATTAATTGTAAACGCAGGACAGCTCATGCAGGACAAAAGAAGCGCTTCACAGTAGATATTATGGAAGCCGAGTTCCAAGAGAAACAAGATAGATGATAATGATGACGTCTGTAGCGATGATAATAACGATGATATATTTGTTTACAGGAAACTTCATTTGAATTAGGCCTACGTTTTCCAGACACTCTCGATCATTTTCTACACCACTACGTGGCTGCAGCACTCTTAACGCGCTAACAAGACAGTTATGGTCCCCAGAAACAATCCTGCATGAGGAACTGTGGGGCAACGATAAAGGTCCCAAACTCACAGTCATGTTCATGACCTATGCTGGTCTAAACG
Organism: Megaustenia siamemsis; assembly: GCA_032433765.1. Lineage (NCBI taxonomy): Eukaryota > Metazoa > Mollusca > Gastropoda > Stylommatophora > Ariophantidae > Megaustenia > Megaustenia siamemsis. The sequence goes on along the minus strand of JAVIAB010000001.1, from coordinate 34,185,839 downwards.
TCTAAATGCTGACCTATGCTGGTCTAAACGTCTAAATGCTGGTCTAAACGTCTAAATGCTGACCTATGCTGGTCTACACGTCTATGCTGGTCTAAACGTCTAAATGCTGACCTATGCTGGTCTACACGTCTAGATACTGACCTATGCTGGTCTAAACGTCTAAATTCTGACCTATGCTGGTCTACACGTCTAAATGCTGACCTATGCTGGTCTACACGTCTAAATGCTGACCTATGCTGGTCTAAACGTCTTAATGCTGACCTATGCAGGTCTAAACGTCTAAATGCTGACCTATGCTGGTCTAAACGTCTAAATGAGTTAGTAATTCGGATTATTCCACTGGCACGGGCGGTTGAGCAATTATGGATTTTAATTCGTTTGCAGTGATACCGAGGCCTTCCATAACCAATAACCAATAAGTAACGCTGACGAAGAGAAAGAAGGTCTACGTTTATGAACGGTTACACAATTTTACTGGCGCTGTTCAAATATTGTTTGTCTACCCGCTTGGGCTAGGGAGCTGCGATAGCTCAGTGGTTAGTGAACTGGACTACAAAGGACAAGGGGTACGGTTCGATCCCAATCGACGGCTTCTGGGTTCACCCAGCCTTAAATGGGTACCGGATTTTTTCTGGGAAAGTAAAGCGGCACGGGCGTAATACCGACCACATTACCCAAAAATCATGTGCTGAAGGTCTGTAAAAGTTGTGGTCACTAACACCATACGCCACTTGGCGTGACGGGGGTACTTTACTTTTTTTTTTACTTTTACCCGCCTGGGCTACCTATATTCGGACAGCCCGCGTTTGATTCTCGCTAGAAGCAGTGTGAGTTGTACTCATAGTTGGACAAAATATACCCCCGGGGACGACCCAGCTGCTGGCAGAAATGCGTACCAGGGTAGCACTCTGGCACGGTGAGGATCGTGAGTTTTGAAGCTTGAAGTCTTCGTACGCTTCTGTATATTCGGCCGAGCACATATGGGCGAAGTCTCGCGTGATGAGGCGCCGATTCAAATCTCGTACTTTATATCTCTAACTTTATTGTTTGTTTGTACAATTTATGCTAGTTTCTCGATTTGAAATTCCCCACCAATGATAATATTCGTTTATTTGCTACTATTATAGTTCATCTCACATAAATAACAATTTTTGAACCAAAACATTCATACATAATCACAAGTAACGTAAATCTGAGCGTTCTCTACATCGGTAGTGGGAAAGAAAACAGAAACTCTAGTGGTATAGGAGCCTCAGTGGTTGAGTGGTTAGTGTGCTCGCTTCCTGGTTAGAATGATCCGCGTTCAATCCCCAGAAGTGGCTGATTTTTTTTCGAACCAACAAGGCTCCGGGGGTTTATCCAGCCTGTAAAAATGGGTATCAGAAATTTTTTGGCGAGCAAAGGCGGTCTGGCATGATACCGATCACATCACCCAAAAATGTGCCGGGGTCTTAGAAAAATAATGTCACTAACACCACATTGCCCATGTCTAGCAGGGTGTGGAGGGAACCTTTACTTACAATGGTATGGGTTTGTCTTAGAACTGTTGATCTGGCCAAAGCAGTCCTAACCAGCAACAGTAAGAGGCAGGAAAAATTGCAGAGAGAATCGAAGGAAAGAATATATTAATGGTATAAAAGACTGGGCAAGGAATACATTAGAGGAAACTCAGAAACTTGAACACAACAGGAAAGATTGGAGAAAGATTTGAAACAGCACATCGTGTTGGGTCTCCATATCTTATCAATGAAAGTAAGGGACCAGGAAGGCAGATCTGCACAGAGTATTGTTAATTGTGTCCTTTTAAAGTGGAAAACATATTGACAGTTGTATACTAAGTGATTCGATGAGCATGATAAGAAAAGTGGGTGTAGGCTCTGTACGCAGGCAAAGGATAGAGTCACTGAAGAAGTCAACAATACGTAGGATTATCTTTGTCTACGTCCCTGGACACGCGGTAGTAGGAGGAAATGAAAAAAAAACGGACGGGTTGGCTTGTCGTGCTGTTACCGAAAACGACCAACCAAATGAACAGGCGGACGTTATTAAAGTCTTCCGAGATGCGGGAATGGCACAAGATTCCGACAATTATGAGTCCACATCATTCCTTTCATCATCATGGAGTGCCGTCTCCGCATCGAAGGTTGGCTAACATGGAGCGCCATTCCACTCTGTCTCTTGCTTTGATGGTGCAGAAGTCTGGCCTGTCCATCTTTTGATGCTACTCGTCCACGTTAGTCTTGGTCTGCCTCTGCCTCTTTTACCTTGTATTTTCCCTTCCAATATTGCTTTTAGTAGGCTGTTGTGTCTTTTAACATGTCCCAAACATTTCAGTTGTCTTGTTCTAATTGTGCTTAGTAGTTCTCCTTTCATTATTAGTTGTTTTAAAACTTCATCGTTTCTTTTCTTTTCCTTCTATTCAATTCTACATATTCTCCTATAAATCCACATTTCAAAGGCATCAACTTTCTGTTCTGTTTTCTTGTCTAATGTCCATGTTTCTGCACCATACACGAATATTGAGAAGATATAACATTTTGCTGTTCTTAGTTTTAGCGCTGGTGTTTGTTATTTGTTTTGATGTTAGTATACTTTTCATGGCATTAAAATTACTTTTTACCATACCTATTCTTTTGTTCATTTCATAGCATTTCATAAAATGAAAAATATCTTATGCTACAAATGTATGTCAATAAAAATGAGAAAGAGAGTTAATCAGTGCTATATAAAACCAATTCTGACCTATGGAAGCGATTCATGGACAGTAGACAAACACATGAAAAGACGATTAGAGGCCACAGAGATGGGATTTCTCAGAAGAATGTTGGAAGTTCCCTGGACAGATAAAAAGACCAATGAGGAAGTTCTCAAAGAGGGCAACACAAAAAGGGAGCTCTTAAAAAACATCAGAAAGAAGCAATCAACATTTTTCGGGCACATCATGAGAAGAGGAAAGTTGGAATACTTGGTTACAACTGGCAAAATAAAAGGAAAGAGAGTTCGCGGGCGACAAAGAGAGAAAATACTGGATAGCTTGGTGTCATGGCATGGAAAACAGTCAACAACAGAACTGATACGATGCACTGTAGATAGAAGATTGTGGAGGGACATGATCACCTACGCCAGCCGGTATGGCACATGATGATGATGATGATTCTTTTGTTTATTTTGGTTTTACATTTTCCATCACTAGTATCAAAGTATGTCCATATTTTTTGTTTGTCATGTTTATTTCATTAAGTAATTGTTGTATATCTTTAGGATTTTCTGCTAGTAGAAGAGTATCATCAGCATATCTTAGGTTATTGATTATCTTTCCATTAATGTTTAAGCCTGGCATCTCTGTGATGGTTTAAAAGATTTGCTCAGTGTATAGATTGAACAAGCTTGGTGATAGGATGCATCCCTGTCTTACTCCTCTTTTTACATCAATGGGTGTAGAGTTCTCCTTGTTATATTTTATTATTGCTGTTTGCTCCCAGTATAAAATACATATTAATCGTATATCTGTGTTATCTAGATTTATATCCTTTAGGCAGTCTATAAGTTGATTATGATGTATTCTATCAAAAGCTTTGGTGTAGTCTATGAAGCAGGCATATGTTGGTTTGTTTACTTCTATGTACTTTTCAATCAATGTTCTCATGCTAAATATGGCTTTTTTTGTCCCACTGTTCTCCTGAATCCACATTGCTACTCATCTAATTCAGTATTAATTTTATTCTAAACCCTTCCTAGTGTAACTTTTAGTAAAATTTCTGATCATTTGTCATCATTCCTTTGGATGAAGGAAACGAGAGTTAAGATGGGCACAGACAAAAACGAGAAACTTAATGGGCGTATAAGAGAAATTATCATTCGACAGAGGGAGGGCTGAGGAGGGGGTCTGAGCACATATGGACATGTATGATGTGCAACAGGATAACCTGCAAGTAACTCAATAACTTATAACGTAGTCAGCGCGTTTGTTACAGACCAGAAGTGTCCGGGTTCAACTCTCATGTTTTCCTATTATTATTATTTATTTTTTTTTAAAAGGGGGGGGGGGGAAGAGAAGGAGTGACATGGCTGCAGGATTAATTCATTGTCTGAAAAATTTTTAATTAGAAAGTTGTACAATAACATTTTAAAAATAAGAAAGTTGTGAAATAACATTTTAAAAATAAGAAAGTTGTACATTAACATTTTAAAAATAAGAAAGTTGTACATTAACATTTTAAAAATAAGAAAGTTGTACATTAACATTTTAAAAATAAGAAAGTTGTACATTAACATTTTAAAAATAAGAAAGTTGTACATTAACATTTTAAAAATAAGAAAAGTTGTGCAATAACATTTTAAAAATAAGAAAGTAGCGCAGCTGGGTATGAAATAAACGTAAAATGCGCCGCTGGTAATTGAAATTTGTGGGCACTAACCACCATATTTCCCATATGTCTAGTTTAGTGTAGTTGACTGGTCATTGCACATCAAACAAGTCCATAACTGCTCAGATTTCTTCCAAAGAATATCCATCAACGTGTATCGACTAACGATACCGCTATTATGTTGGTTAATAAGTCTCCTTTGGATTCCTACGTGACTCTGCTTGTCTGGCATCTCCCACCCTGATATGATACTCGTGACGTCTGTTCATGGATGCGGGTTGACGGTGTATTTTTTGTGTCTTTTTTTTTAATTCAGCGTCCATGAGGGCATTTATAATGTCACCACGGTCCAATTAATTTCCGCATAATAAAAACTGGTAAATCTGTTCGCACGTTCATTACCTCTTACACCCGCGTGTTCTCGGACAAAAATAAAGCAGACACGTTTAAGAATAGACCTCCCCAGAGATTCTAACCACTGCCGTCGAGCACGTCCAGTTTTGTTCTTTCTGAGCATACTCATTGCGTCACTGAGGAAACACACATATGTATAAGTCTGTGTCTCAAGTCATACCAATACTATTGTAACAGCCATAATTTACTTGATCAAACTAGTTGTCATTACGAAAGCGCTACTCTCCTCCTTCACTGTTCCGCCTCCAACATGAGCAGTGAAAGCCCACGAGCACCGTACTCACCAAATATAATGATAAACATTTATTGAACACGTATTTTATTTATTATTATATTTATGATTAAACACTTATAAATAACAGATCCACGTATGTAAATAACTGCGTCACTATTAGAAGACTTCTCGATAGTCAAGGCCTGTACTTTTCCCTTTATGACCAATAGGTTTTGTTGTCTACATTCTCTATTTAGTCTGGGCTTCCGGTTTCAAGATGACGTGGACATTGCGTCGACATTCACTGTTACGTTTTTTGCTAGAAAGATGGTTCCAATGCCGATAAGCATACAGATCGGAAGTTCCACCGTTGGGATCTTCGTCGGTGACGCGGAGTACTTGCACGTGAGCTGAAATCATGTACAGTGTGCATAATAGTGTGTTATGTGTTGATTGCAATTTATGCCATCATTTGAATATCGGTCAATATGGCGGATAGGCAGCAAGAACCACTGAGGTTGTCTGAACAATGTTCCTTGTTGCAGTTTTCTCATATTCCAAGTCCGGCTTCCTGCCGGAACTCGTGAGTAGTGCTCTGTGCACACCGTGAGCTGTTTTAAAAAAAAAATGCGAATCGTGTTTCGATATTAGGATTGTTTATGATGAATGATGATATCGTATGACTAAGGACAGATGGTTGCGTTCGCTTTCATGAGATGAATTTGAATTCATATGATTCCACTGACACGGGCGGTTGAACAATTATGGATTTAAATTCATTTGCAGTGATACCGGGGCATTTGACTAACTATAACCATAACCATCTATCTAGTCTGAAGGTGTAGAAGGACGGAACCATAACTTTTGATCTACTGTGGAAGATAGCAATGAATGACAACATTTGTTTCACTTGAAAGTTAGTTTGACTTTTTAAAAATAAGAAACAAGGTTTAATATAAATGTATTATAAAGGGAGCGAATGTTCGTATATTCAGTGACCGCTTTACAACTCCCATAGGAAATGCGCGCATTGTAAAATGTTGTTCTGTGGACATTGCGTCAATATTTTAGAGCATGTAGTTTATTAGCTGTGAGATTATCAGGGGAGAGAACATAAGTTATGGCTGTAAGCTGTGCCATAAATAGAAGCTGTCGATTGATACACGCGTGGGTGCACGGAAGTCTAGCCATTGTGTAAGAACAACCTTCATCATCATCATGCTCCTTCTTTCTTTCTTTCTCTTTTCCTTCCTTCCTTCATTTCTTCCTTCATTCCTTCCTAAAAATGCCCACATACAAAATTTGAAACTATATGTTGTCACAAAAATACAGATATACTTGTAAAACCAAGTACTTAACAGTGTTATTTACACCGGATAACAGACCTCATATAGAATTGCTGGTGTGTATATCAAGATGTCGAGTAATGTGTACCGTCAAGGAAAGAACTAAGCACTGCCATGTCTATTTTCAGATTTATGACTCTTCTAAAGGTGTCACTTTAGGCGAAAGATATTGAAACCAGAGTTTACCATCACTAGCATGTGTCATACTGGTTGACGTAGGTTATTATGTTTTCCACATTTCTCTGTCCTCTGTGCATCGTATGAATTATGTTGTTGATTGTTTACCGTGCTATCTATTATCTTCTCTCTTTGCTATCCACGTTATCTCTTTCCTGTATTGTGCCACTTGTGACCAAGAATTCCAAATTTTCTCTTCTCATGATGTGTCCGAACTGTCGACTGCTTCTTCCTGAAGTTTTTTAAAAGCTCTCCTTCATGTGTTGATTTCGTTGATAATTTCTTCGTTGGTCTTTTCGGCAGTCCATGGAACTCTTAACATTCTTCTGAGGAACCCCAACTCTGTGGCTTCCAATAGTCGTTCCATTTGTTTGTCAACTGTCCGTCATTTTTCATTTGTCTGAAATGCTAATTTGGCCTGCGCTCTTATGCTTTTTATTTATATTGTTCATCTTCCATCTGATGTTATTTTTGTGCTCCAGTATTTGACTATTTCTACTTGTTTCAGAGCCGAAGTCCAGAAAACTCAAAAAAAAAACAAAAAAAAACACATTAATTACCAAATACCATCGCTCACGAAGCTTTAAAATAAAATATTACTACGGGTAAAGAAACATTAATAATTGGACTCACAGTTTGTAACTATATTATGATGAAACCAACACAGTTATGGATAATCTTTGAAGGACACAAAAGCGTAAAAGATAAGATGAAACAAAATGAGATGTACAAGAAATGTGGTCAGATTTAGGAGAGATGAAGTTCAAATATGAAACTGATTTAAAAAAAAATAATATGAGATCAACAGAAATAAATTACTATATTCAGTTTGACAGAATTAAATCGTTTTGACATCTGCTCAAATTGAAACCAAAACAACTCCAACTTAAGCATTCATGGTCAATGCTGAGAGGCGTTGGATACCATGCTCCTCCGTAACCCTCGTTCTTGTGCACTGGGCAACAGTTCCACTACTGCCGTCTTTATACAGGGTCAATGTATATGAATCGATGACGTCATAACGTGCAGCTAAGGGAGATAGGTCTAAGTTGTGTTTGCAATTTGAAGTGAAACGGGTGTGATTTTTTAATTTCTTTTTTTTAAAGTGACCGTGTGTCCTCTGTTGATCTTTTCCCGTGCCACGACATCAAACCAATCAGCATCTTTTCCCTCTTATCTCTACAGCCATCTATTTTCCCAGTTGTTATTAGGTATCCTAACTCGCCTCTTCTCCATACATGACCCGCAAATCTAAATCTGAACTTCCTTTTACCAAATTTATTTTAGAATCCTCCACTGTTCTCCTGTCTCTTGCCACTAGGATAATACATTCAAATATTAATTTACAATGCAAAAGGGCCAACCAGGAAAAGTCAGATTAAAGAAATCACAGAGTTGCCAAGCAACTATGTAGATTAAGTTAAGACGACAACACATGATACACAACTAACGATGTGAAGAAAGTTACACGTGTCTTCCTGATGCAACACTTCACGGTATGAACATTAAGAGAAAATTAGCTGAAAATTACATTAGACCACATTCAGCTATAGATCTACTAATGGTCTACTACTTTCTCTCACTGAGCTGAGTTTTCACATGTCTTCTAGATCACTGGAAATCACTATATATATATATTTATATTGTGTCAAGTCTTTCTCTTAAGCTGTCTGGTATTTTTTCTCTTTGCTGATTACATAATGATAAGCAATAGAATTAGAAACAGTCTGGTGTGTGTGTTAAAACTAAACCAGGGGCAGATTGCAATAGTGATCATGTACCAGTTGTGGGAAAGCTTAGGGTAAAATTTAAAACAACAAAACGAGCATCCGTTAACATTAAGTTAAATTTAGATTTACTCAAATCAGACAAGAAGCGGCACTTCAAATATAAAATCACAATTCAGAACCGGTACAATGCAATAGAGAAGATACAAAGCATTGATGAACAGTGGGAAATGCTAAAAGAATCAATGCAACAAACATCAAAAGAGTTCATACCACCGGTGAGGACAAATTCAAGAAAGAAATGGATGACATTTTGCAGCTAATGAATACAAGAAGAAGAAATAAACAAAATAAAGATGAGTATAAGAAATTAAATAAAGAAATTATAATAAAATGCAATAAAGCAAAAGAAGCATATATATATATATATATATATATAATCGCTAAGAGTGAAAATCAGTTATAAGAAATGTTAGACATGGTAGTGAAAAAAAGCAAAAATAAAGGACCCAAGCTTAACAGCAAAAAGACATAAGTAATGGTAACAAAATAGAAAAAAGAAATCACTTCAGTGCAAAATAAAGACAAGTGGAACAATATTAAAACAGGTAAATACATTTAAATATTTGGGAACTTTGTTAACCTCAGACGGAAGATGTACAAAAGAGGTGAGATGCAGAATGGCTCAGGCAAAAGCAGCTTTCCAAAAAATAATGAAGATACTATGCAATCCATTTTTGACAATAGAAACAAGAAAAAGAGTTCTTAAACGTTATGTAGAGCCAGACTTAACATATGAATGTGAACCATGAACAATAGGACAACAGACAAGAAAATCACTGGAGTCTGTAGAAATGTGGTTTTACAGAAGAATGTTGAGAATACTATGGACAGCTAAGAAGAGTAATGAAAATGTTCTGAAAGAGGCCAAAGCAAAAAGAGAGCTAATTTTCAATATTAGGAAGAAACAATCATCATTTTTTGGCCATTTAATGAGAAGAGAACAACTGGAATATATTGTAACAACTGGAAACATTGAGGGACGAAGAGATAAAGGGAAGGAAAGAGAAAAAATACCAGACACCTTAAAAGAATGGCTTGGCAGAACGCAGAAAGTCAACAACAGAAATTATAAATAACTTTTGAGATCAAAATTTGTGGAGAGACATGATCACCTACGCCAGCAGGCCCGGTACTTAATGATGATGATGATGATTATAGATATTATATAGGAGTTTTAAATGTTATGTAGAACCCCTCTTAACATATTGATGTGAATCATGGACAATTGGACAACAGTCAAGAAAATCACTGGAGTCTGTAGAAATGTGGTTTTACAGAAGAATGTTGAGAATACCAAGGACAGCTAAGAAGAGTAATGGAAACGCTCTGAAAGCAAAAAGAGAGTTAATTTTCAATATTTGGAAGAAACAATCATCATTTTTTGGCCATTTAATGAGAAGAGAACAGCTGGAATATATTGTAACAACTGAGAAAATTGAGGGACGAAGAGATAGAGGGAAGCAAAGAGAAAAGATACCAGACAGCTTAAGAGAATGGCTTGGCAGAAGGTCAACAACAGAAATAATAAAGAACTGTCGTGATCGAAAGTTGTGGAGAGACATGATTACCTGCGCCAGCAGGCTTGGTACTTGATGATGATGATGATAATGATATATATGTATAATATATTAATATGTACTCCGAACAGGTTGATACAGTTCAAAATTTCATTCTAAAGAAATAAGGAGAAAACGTTGTTTCAAATTGCCATTTGTAATAATTTTGTTTCGTACATTCAAAAATAACACAAAATCAAATGATAGCTTCAATTTATACAGCGTGGTATTAGGCAAATGAAATAATGATAAGATAGGCATTACAATTTATGAGCTGGATCATGATACGAAATTCTAAGTACATTCAGTATGAAGGATGGTAATATTTTTTTCAAATTATTCAGCTGATTGTAACTGACTACGAGGAAACGTATGTTCACAAATGTTAACTCCAACAACATGAGACGTTTGGTCTTGTCCAACTTTGCAAAAGCAGATGTTATTTAACGTTTGCTACTTTTCAGAAATAAATGGAAGTACAGAAACTCAATTGTTAAAATTTTAAAAACATTTTAGGCTAAGATTAAACGTAATCAACTCTCATTGCTCATACCGCAATGAACAGTAATTTTTTTTATTTTTATTTTGCTATAATTACAAAAGGAGACTTCAGGTCAATATAACAGATGGGCGGCAGGAACCAATGAGGCTAAGTCTGAAAAGTGTTTCTTGTTGCAGTTTCCTCATATTCCAAGTCCGATTTGCTGTTTGCGTTACTGAGTTTAGTGCTATGTGCACACCCTGAGCTCTGTTTTTCATACGGATCGTGTTTCGATATTCCGATGGCTTACGATGAATGATGATATCGTATGACGAAGGACAGTTCAGCTGCGTTCACTTTCGATGCGGCTACGCCTTATGTCTTTTGGGGTGTGCGGTAGCTGCTGTGATGGGGACTGCAGTTGCTTTTCCTTTCTTGGAACCTTCAATGAGGATCCTTCAATGAGATGAGTTTTAATTTGGATGATTCCACTGGCACGGGCGATTGACCAATTACGGATTTTTATTCGTTTGCAGTGATACCGGGGCCTTCGACTAACTATAACCATAATTACAAAATAATAATATGAAAAGCAACATCAACAAAACAGAAGTCACGAATATCGCGAAATATAAACAGAACATCAGCATAATGATGGACGGAAGACAACTAAAACAAGTTGAGGAATTAAATATCTAGGAAGTCTAGTAACAAATGACAATTCACAAACAGCAGAAGTAGACTCAAGATGCAACAAAGCTACCAATGACGGACCTGGACACTGGATGCAAAAACAAGAAGAAGAAAAAAAAAACACCACCGAGATTAAATGTGTTATGACAGGATGCATTCGAGAGATAAGATCGGAAGTGAAGAACTGAGGAAGAAGCTATGAACCATTCCAGCCTTAGAATACATAATGAAACAACAGATACAATGATTTGGCCACATGATAAGCCAGAAATACCAAAAAACAACACAACGAAATTTTAATAACCGTTGCGAGAATACGGGACTCAAGAGTTGACCACGACAAAGATGGATTGATAGAATATTAGAAATTACTAGAAAACATAACATCAGCAGGGGCCTGCAGAAGAATAAAAGACCGAAAATTATATCTCCCCTCGACACTGAAAGGCAAATGAGGAAGGAAAGAAGAAGAATATTAAAACGCTAAAGACTTCAGTACATATTGTTACAATAGAAAATAATAAAATTCGTCCACGATATCTAATTCTCAAACAATCTGTAGTTTGCGTAGTTAAGGACTTACATATCTTGAAATTGTGGAACAAAATTATAGCATATCCAATTGACTACACAGTTTACTCTCTTAAGACTAAATAAATCAAATTATATATAATTAATCTAGTAAAATTATTATTATTATTATTATTGCAATTATTATTAGGTATATTTATTAGCTATTCAAACATAGGCTATTCAAATCAAATCAACCCTTACGTATGCGTGTGAAAGCTGGAAAACAACAAGAGATATAGAAACAAAGTTGAACGCATTCGAAAATAAATGTCTAAGGAAAATACTTGGTATAGCATGGAACGAATTCAAAACAAACGAGGAAATTAGAGAAATCGCCAATCAACCACTAATATCTTCAGTAATAAAGAAAAGACGATGGTCATATGTTGGACATGTGATGAGAAGAGATAATAACTGAATAGCAAAGCAGGCCCTCATATGGGAAACAACAGGTAAGAGACAAAGTGGAAGACCCAGGGAGACACTGAGAAGAACATTGAAGAGAGAGGCAAGAACAACAGGATTCGGCTCCCTCAATGAGATAGAGCTGCTTGCACAGAACAGAGACAAATGGCGAGATTTGATAAAATATCTTTAAAAGAAAACTGCTAGAACAAAAAATTCAGATAGGAGAAGGTGTATCTTGGTCTACGCCCTATGGGCCGGCAACAGCTCGAAAGGTCAATAGATAGATAGATAGATTGTTATTTATTAGCTATTATCATTGAAATGCATTTAGGAGAGCATACATTTTTTTAACTCGAGAAAAAATACCTGTCTAATACTAGTTGTGAACAACAAAGAATGAAATATTTTAAACTTTTCTTTACATTTAAGGGTGAATATTACACACTTTGTAACGCCGTGCTTTGCTTGACCCCAAGGTAACACAAATGACAAATGTATACCATTTCAGCAAAACAATGCCTATGAAGTGATGGTTTCGGCTTTGGAAATATGAAAGACACTCAACGTTTGTTTCTGTCATGAATATAGTTGCTCCTTAGGGAAACAAAGAAACACATTTGTTGAAAGCTTTTAGATTCAGCGGCTAAGATTAAACGTTCTCAATTTAGATATAGCTAAGATTATATAGTATTAGCCTCGATCAGTCATTGTTGACTTTCGCTGTGTAGTTTTTTTTTCTATGAATCTGTCTTCTTTTTGTTTGAGTTGGAGCTTTAGAGTGTGTTTATAAAGATTGCGGTCTAGAGCTATTTCTTCCCAGGCTGCAGGGTGTATGTTCAAGTCCTCATGTCATGTTTACACACGTTTAAGATTACATAAATGGCATGACAGCTCATTCTATAATCACACATTATCATTTCTAGAAAAGGATGACAACAAATATAGGTGACCACGAGGAGTAATAGATTATTATTATTATTGCAGTTATAATTATCAGTATCATTAAGGAACGTTAAAAAAAAAGTAAAGTACCCCCGTCACGCCAAGTGGTGTATAGGGAATATGATGTTAGTGACCATAAATTTTACAGACCTTCGGCACACGATTTTTGGGGTAATGTAGTCGGTATTACGGCCGTGCCGCTTTACTTTCCCAGAAAAAAAACCGGTACCCATTAAAGGCTGGGTGAACCCGGAAGCCGTCGTTTGGGATCGAACCCTCCCTGCTGTCCTTTGTAGTCCAGTTCACTAACCACTGAGCTATCGCGGCTCCCATTAAGGAACATAATAGCTATAAAATGATATAGTTCTCCCTATAGAACCTTCTAATAACTGCAAGGACAATACCAACTAACAAACACATGGCAAAGTCAGCTTGGAAATCTATGTTGAATCTCTCCCCACCCTCTCTCCCTCTCTCTTTGTCGATCTGCGCCCGTCTGTGCAGTCTCAGATGTGTCTACACATCTCTCTCTCTCTGCTTCATTCACCGTTACATCATGCACATCCTTTATTTAACCTCAGATGCTTCCCATACATGAAACTGAGAATAAATTACAAATCACAAACCTTTTCCTCAATATAAGAAACATTCACAGATATCAAGAGTCATCAAAGAACCGCCACCAATTGCAAATTAACATAAACATAGAAACAGAACAGATAAAAAGGTTCTGGAACTCAGTAATATCCACATAATGCAGTACATGGTTCTAGACCGAAGGGCATCATCACAGGGGCCGCTTATCTACAGCAGCAACAACTTCAGCACAAATTACAAATCACTGACCTTAATAAAATAAAAAAGTAAAGAGCCCTGTCACTCCACGTGGCGTATAGGGAATATAGGTTAGTGTCCATAATTTTTATAGAACTACGGCACATGATTTTTGGGGTAATGTGGTCGGTATATCGCCCACATCCGCTTTACTTTCCCAGAAAAATCCAGTACCCATTTAAGGCTGGGTGAACCCGGAAGCCGTCGGTCAGGATCGAACCAGACCGCTAGTCCTTTGTAGTCCAGTCCACTAACCACTGAGCTATCGCGGCTCGCACCGACCGTAATACTTCAATATAAATCACAGATGATACGCGTTAACTCGAATATTATTACAGTATTTATAACATACCTATAGTTGTATGTGAGGGACTCACAGTAGTTGGGTGGTTTGTAAATTAGGCTATAAATGACATGAGATCGGGTTCGAACCATGATCGATAGTTTCTAATTTCACCAATACTTTTATCGTACCGGGATTTTGGGGGGGATATAACGTGGCCTAGCGTGACACCGCTCCTTTCACCTATTACACGCGCTTGTTCATTGAACAATATTGGCACTAATACCATCTTATACGACTTATCACACGACTTCAGATGCGAAGGAACCCTTCCCACATTCATAGTAAAAAATAAGTAAAGTACCACCGTCACGCCAAGTGGCGTATAGGGAATATGGTGTTAGTGACCATAAATTTTACAGACCTTCGGCACATGATTTTTGGGGTAATGAGGTCGGTATTACGCCCGTGTCGCTTTACTTTCCCAGAAAAAATCCGGTACCCATTTAAGGCTGGGTGAACCCGGAAGTCGTCGGTTGGGATCGAACCCTACCTCTTGTCCTTTGTAGTCCAGTTCACTAACCACTGAGCTATCGCGGCTCCCTTCCCACTCTCATAGTTCAACATAAATAACAAATCACACATTTCTTTACCACAGTATAGATTACTAATAGCCACCATAACTACTCAACATAAATTACAATTTCCACATGCAATCGCTAATTCAAAACAATAACCCTCTTGTAATTTGTAATTACGTTGAATAAACCTCTGCCTCAATATAAATTACTACTTCCATCCATCTCTAACATCAACATAAATTATAAATCATACATACCATTATTTTAATATAAATTACACATTTTACATAGCTAGCTGCTCTCAACGCTAACACAAATCCCATATATATCTTTCTCTGCCACTTTTTCGCATATTTCGCCAACTTAGGATCGCATATCAGCTTCAGTGTTCAAGTATTTCTCCCACAGACATGCACGTAAACATTCCAATATTCTCTTTATTATTAACACTTTAAAAAAAAATTATATATATATATATATGTTATATGTTTTTATATATTTGCATATATATATATATATATATATATATATATATTTATATATATATATATATATATTTATATATATATATATATATATATATATATATATATATATATATATATATATATATAAATATCTTTAAAAAGTTGTAAGATTTAAACATAAAAGAAAAAAAAATTAGAACGTTAATCAGACGCTCTTACTTAATCTATTCTTTAAGGTTACACAACACATGAATTATAATTCAAAAGTGCATCCAGTATTTAAAATTGTTCGTCAAGGGTCTTCAAAATTTTACCTACAAGGTAGAAATAAATAAATACACAAAACTCATATTTTTGGAGTGATTTTCTTCACATTGACAATTTTAATGCAAAAAATTATATGAACACCTTAAGTACAGAGACATTAGCGGCGATAATAAAAAAAAATGTAAAGAGCCCCGTCACGCCAAGTGGCGTATAGGGAATATGGTGTTAGTGACCATACATTTTACAGACCTTCAGCACATGATTTGTATTTTTTCGACATTATTTTCGGTGCCACTTCACTTTCCCAGAAAAAAAAAATCCGGTACCCATTTAAGGCTGGGTGAACCCGGAAGCCGTCGATCGAACCCTACCCCTTGTCCTTTGTAGTTCAGTTCCAGTTCACTTACCACTGAGCTATCGCGGTGGGGGGGGGGGGGGTGGCGAAGTGTCGAAGTTCTGTAAAAACTTATGGTAACTAACACCATATTCCCTATACACCACTTGTCGTGACGGGGCTTTTTACTTTTTTTTTTTATTATCGCGGCTGCCGTCTCTGTATTTAAGGTGTTCATATAATTTTTTGCATTAAAATTGTCAATGTAAAGATAATCACTCCAAAAATATGAGTTTTGTGTATTTATTTATTCCTACCTTCTAGGTAAAATTTTGAAGACCCTTGACGAACAATTTTAAATATTGGATGCATTTTTGAATTATAATTCACGTGTTTTGTAACCTTAAAGTTAAACTGGACTACAAAGGACAAGAGGTAGGGTTCGATCCCAACGGACAGCCTCCGGATTCACCCAGCCTTAAATGGGTACCGGATTTTTTTCTGGGAAAGTAAAGCGGCACGGGCGTAATACCGACCACATTACCCAAAATAAACCACGTACCGAAGGTCTATAAACAATTATGGTCACTAACACCATATTCCCTAAACACCACTTAGCGTGACGGGGTACTTTACATTTTTTTGTTTAACTTAAGCAGAGAAACATTTCAAATAGTCTTAAATATAGATTGAGCCATGGCTGTGGAACGTAGGTTATGTCAGTATTGATAATTAATAGTTTATAAATTATAGTTATAATGATTCTTTTAAAGCCGAAACGATTTGAACATGTTACAGTAAACTATTTGAACTTCATCGATCCGAATTATCATAATTTGTCACTAAAGGAAAACTAGAATTTCCTCCATTTTCCATTCTCATGATTGACAGCCCTAGCATAAACTTAGACTATAGGCCTGTCTTGTTACGATGTTCTAGTGTTGTGGAATCGAATGGTAGAGTTTCGGAAATCATTGAACATTAAACTCTTGTTGGCATTTTCAGAAATTGATAAATCTGTTTGTAATAAATACATACCTACATACGCATGGAAAGATACCAATGTTTCTGGTTTTATTTTACAGATTAAATTGTAAATGTATAAGTATTAATTAATTAATGAGAATTCTGACATCGCATACCAAGGATTTGTTTCATCGGGTTTTCTAGCAGGAGAATCGTGTTCTTTAACTGGAAAAACTAATGTGTATCCTCCCTGGACATTTAATTTTTGTTGTTTTTGATTGTGAGAATACACTTGATAGATTTGTCAATGTTACTACAGAAGGAAATGAGGATGTTATGTTGACATTACTCAACACAGTCAAGAGTTTACAATCATCTTTCAATCCTCCCACATTCCTCATTTCTCTCACATTTCCCCCACCAAAAATCCCAGGAAAAAAAAAGAAATTGAAATGAAACTTTCCTTCGAGAACTTCGTTCCTTCCTCTTTGCTTTTCAGCGCCATGAGGGATATGGTTTTCAGCCTTTTGCTCTTTTGTTGGCTTCTTTGAGATGATCAAGGAAATTGAGATTATTGTAAAAGTTGACGGCATTCATTGTTGAAAACTTTGGAAAATTGATCGAACATTATTTGGTTATTGTTGCTCTTTTCATAATTGGCAGTTTTGGCTGCTCAGTATCAGCTCTGCGTTGTATCCTCTTGTATCTTCTCTGTTATTTAGAGCTTCATTGTGCAAACTGCAATCAGGATTTGATTTAAACTTGGGAGCAACAAACCTGCCTAATCCAAGTGAAACGTTGAGACCCCACTGTTAAACAGCCAACATTAGAAGGTCTCTTATCATATATTACAATATAAACACATGTGTTGATCCCCCTGTTTGTTAGGCCTTAAGCTGTACTTTATTTAGCTTAGGTCTAAATCTGGTTCTGGCTCTTTAGTACAACGACACTGACAGAATAATTCGTTTATTATGCGCTAATGAGACCAGCAAGAAATCCGGCCAGATATTATTCGCAGCCCATCTAATATAATCCAATTGCATTTCAACAACTCAAGTCAGTGCTATGTGTGAACATATTGGCAGTTGTTGAATTGTACCAGTGGAAACAAATGAAAGTCAAGCCAGAGAACTATTTTTATTGTGCGTATATTTAACAATGGAATGTAAGGTTGCATTTTTCATGTTTGTAGATTAACGTGTCACGGACCAAAATAAATAAAAGTAAAATAACTTGGCCACCTCATGAGAGCAGCGGAGCACAACAATCTACCGCGACACAACTGTGACATGCATTCAGAGCTGTAGGAAGGTATGCAGTTAGATTCATAAGTACCTTGCCTGCATGCATAGGTGGTTATGTCTCTTCACAGCTTTATTTTTCAACAGTTGTTTATCAGTTATTATGCCCTTGAATTCCTACCAAACCAATCTCTTGCACTGGTATCTCTTCACACAGTTTCCTTCTTATTTCAATTGTGTTTCTGTTGTTACAATATATCTCTTCCCATTACATGCAAGACGACAATTGTGACTGTGAGTTAAAAAATGAAACTGTATTTTTGCTTTGGTCTCTTCCAAAAAGTCCTAATCACATTTCTTCATTTACAGAATGTCCTCTAAAGTCATGTTTTTTTTTTTTTGCATTCTTATTGTTAAATGTAGGTTTCATAATTCTTTACTCTCTTTTAGGAATGCAACCGTAGCATTATTCTGTACCTCACCTCTGGTGTACATCTACAATCTGAAATTGAAGCTCCTTTAAGGCTTAGTTTAGTCGACAGATCATCTTCACTGTACAACGGACATCTCCATAGTGCGCAGATCCCATCCTCAACACGTTCCTTAATATGAAGCCCGCCTACCACACACCAGAGAAAGCACTGTAGATGGCTTCAACTCGGGTGCACAAACTCCGTAGCAGTGTGAAGACCTGGTCCCCAAAACCTCATTAGTCGAGTACTAAGGCAAGCTTGGCAAGTGACAGTGACTATTCTTTTCTCCCTTCATCTTTCACGGTATTTGAACTTAGTAACATGTTTCAAGCTGTCCCATTAATTTTAATTGTGTATTTTTTAGGAGCCTTCTTCTTTATTATTTCAATCATTACTTCTGTCCTTTGGATGTTCAAGCTAACTTTTTTTTTTTTTACTGGAGTCAGATTATTAAACCATACGAACATCACGGATAGGCTACCTAATGAGGCATGAATTGCCTGTGCGGGACTTAGCTCAGGATACAATGTTGTACATCCTCACATGGAGTTACACGGATGGGATAAGTAAGTGAATAATTAAGTAAGCACGCAAGTTAGCAGAATATAATAGGGAGGCAAACAAACTTACTTTAATACAATTTTCAAAAAATATTGACCCACAGCTTTTTTGCTATCTTCTTGACTTTGCAAGTGGCAGAGATATTTAAAAGTTAAAGATTAGCTTCTCATTGATCAGTGCGAACACGATACGTTTTGCATGCAGTTATATTCGGTGTTTATTTTGTATGTGGTTTTATATAAACTATTAGCTGGGAAGCTTTCAAGTCAGACCCTCACTGTATGTTCTTGATCACTGGTTGCAGTTATTATTATTTTGCCAACATTTTGTTTATATTCCCGGGCTCGTGCTCATGTGTAAGAAAAAAATCGATGTTCTTTGTGGCATGTTTCATATATATATATATATATATATATATATATATATATATATATATATATATATATATATATATATATTTATTTATATGTATATTTATTTATATAAATGACAATCAACAATACATTGTTGCATAATACATGTTGTGAAATTTGCGTGACTTCTGGGTGTGTATTCATGCAACACATGACCGAATTTAGGCGTAGGCTAAATAAGGTATACAGCTTAGTGCTTCACAATCAGAGGGGGCCTCACATTTGTTTATATTGTAATACAAATTCGGCTTAACCAGCTTATTGTCTCCACCAAGTCTAAATACGGCCCTGATGAAACCAAATAAATATATACGAGAATATAACGACGATGGTGAGGTCAGTAGACGGGTGCATACAGAAATAAGAAGAAGGGTCAATATTTTTTTTTATCGGCACATTTTTTTAATGGGGGCCGCGATAGATCAGTGGTTAGTGAACTGGGCTACAAAGGACAAGAGGCCAGGTTCGATCCTGATCGACCAGGTTCACCCAGCTTTAAGTGGGTACCGGAGTTTTTCTGAGAAAGTAAAGCGGCACGGGCGTAATACCGACCACTTTACCCCAACAATCATGTGCCGAAGGTCTATAAAAATTATGATCACTAACACCATATTCCCTATATGACGGGGTACTTTACTTTTTTTTTTTTTTTACTTAAGCAGAGAGACATTTCAAATAGTCTGCCAAGGGAAAATGGATTAACACGCAAAATTCAGTTGCTAGTCTCAAAGGACTTCGTCATAGGTCAAAGCTGGCGAACGAAAAAAAAAAAAAATAGTCTTAAATATAGATTGAGCCATTGCTGTGGAACGTAGGTTATGTCATTATTGGTTCCAAAACCGTCGATGTAATTTTATGACGCCAAGTTCTTGCATTGTACAACTCCTTGCTAAGCTCTGCTCAGTCTAGTCAGTAGCAGTTTTCACTGGAAATTGTGCATCAGCTTTTCGTGTGGTGTTGGCTGCTTTTACTATAGTAACTGGGATATTGTGAGTGCAGCCATTGTTGTGTGAGCTACGTCATCAAGTTAGTTGCATAGCCCTAGGACGGTCGTACTCTAATCAATGAAAGACGGAGTGGGGTTTCGTACATGACTTGTCAGCATCGGTGAGACTCCCGGAAGTTCGTGATAGTTAGGAGGGTCTTATAGTCTGTTGTGTGATGGTGATGGTCTAATCACCAACTAATTACTACCTCAAGCTTGGGCAGATGGTGCTCGTAAACCTGGGAGGGCCGATCATCTAAGGGAAGAATCCCCCTACAGAAAAGACAATCTGCTGCCTTGCAGGAAGATTGGGGACAATCAAAGGCTAAGGAAAGAAAACCTGAATAAAATGCTGGCTGAAATCGGATGTACTGGGCCACTGGCGCAGAACACAGTGCAACGTTTTAACAAGTAAGCAATCAGACTGGATCTAACAGACTCTATGATAGAAACTACCGCTGACCGGAAATGCTTCAAGAAACAGTTAAATATACAGACATCTGACTTCATGAAAGCGTCTGGAATCCTACTCTGATTGAGTCTTGATCGCAGAGAGAGAGAGAGAGAGAGAGAGAGAGAGAGAGAGAGAGAGAGAGAGATGTCATTATTGATAACAGTTTATAAATTATAGTTATAATAATTCTTTTTAAAGCCGAAACAATATGAAATGATGTGGTCAGTATAACGCCAGTATCGCTTTACGTTCCCAGAAAAAAATCCGGTACCATTTAAGGCTGGGTGAACCCGGAAGCCGTCGGTTGGGATCGAACCCTACCCCTTGTCCTTTGTAGTCCAGTTCTAATAGTAATGTAATAGTAATAATCATATATCAATAGTTTAATATAACACTTTACAGTAGTTTTATTTTATAGATAAAAAGGTGGTATTATCACTGTGAAATTGGTATTATAAAATTCCCACACTTTCAACATATCCCTCGACGCATTCTCGTCATCTCCATATCGCTTCCTGCTTTTTGTATCAATTGGAGGATAATGTCCCTGTAGTAGCCATAATTTCACACATTTTATGTGCTTCAAGTGAGCAAGATGCAGTCCTAACACCGCCAGGAACATCAGTGCAAGCATTTTACGTGTAAGCAGAGATGATCTGTAATAGTCATCATAGAAAATGTTATTTCACATTGAGTGGGAGATATCGCATTTGTGCTCAAAGTGTGATTTTAAAGCAGTGTTTGTGTTTGTTATTTTTTTTTAAAGCAGAACACATTTTTTAGCAAATAATTGCAATGGTGTGGTAATGCTTTTTTTTGTAGCAAGAACAGGAAAATAATTGCAATGCTGTGGTAATGCTTTATTTTTTTTAGCAGAAAAGGAAAATAATTGCAATGCTGTGGTAATGCTTTTTTTTGTAGCAGAACAGGAACAAAATTGCAATGCTGTGGCAATGCTTTTTTTGTAGCAGAACAGGAACAAAATTGCAATGCTGTGGTAATGCTTTTTTGTAGCAGAACAGGCAAATAATTTCAATGCTGTGGTAATGCTGGTGAGCAGGCAACGAGTTGGACACTGTGTTGTTAACAACTCTACACCCGAAAACAATACAAAACCAATAATTTTCGACCTACACACACCTTCATCAGGAAACAAGAACATACAGACGGACACATAAGAGAAATGTAATAGAGACTAACAACTTTATAGGCATTAACTAATAATAATGGAAATTGTTAAAAATAACTCATCATCATCATCATCATTGAGTGCCGTCTCCGCATCGATGGTTGACTACCATGGAGTGCCATTCCACTCTGTCTCTTGCTTTGATGGTGCAGATTGTCATAGGTTGACTTGTCCATCTTTTGATGTTACTCGTACATATTAGTCTTGATCTGCCCGTATGTGGGGTATGATATACCAATACTCATACATATGTATTGGTATATATATGCATGTATGTGTGTGTATGTATGTATGCATATATATATATATATATATATATGTATGTTGATATGGATAGGTATGTGCATGTCTGTTTGTACGTGTATATATGTATACACGCATCTGTGTGTTTATACATGTATTTATGTGCCCTTAGATACTTTTAGACATTGTCAGTGTCTTTGCAGTCGAGGTAACCTAGACAACGTTCCCCCCACTCGCGTATTTTTAGAACCCGTCACCTGACCAGAGGGTATAATTACAGCTACACCCGTGTGACTATTTTTTTTACCATTCTGACCACGGTCCACGACACAGGGAAGTCATTTTTCTTTTCTTTAATCAGTTTCGATCATTTCGTTTGGATGTTTCGTTACTAGTTAGCTATGTAGGATTAGTTTTATTTACTTACATATCTGTGTGCGCGTGTTGTTTGTTTGTTCCTGCTGAAGGCCTATTGAGTCGAAACGTCGTTCAAATCTGTGTCATGTACTAATCACGTAAAGCCTTTACCATACCATTTTTTTTTCAATTCTCCCCTATATTAACTTGTACTTGATCTATGACGTGGAATATAATGACAGAGTTATGGCAAAATTTTTGTAGCAAAAAAAAGTCATGCTTTAAAGGAAGTAGTTTTTCCAGGGCATTAATTTCTTGAAGATATTTCTTTAAGGCGCAAACTCTTTCATTTCATTTAAGTGAAACTTTTGTGCCAGTTTCCACATTTGAATTGCAACAAATGTCAGTTATTCTCAGAATTTTTGGATACTGAATTTTGAACAGAAAAGCCAATAATGATTTTGTTTAAATGGCAATTTACTTCAGGTGAAAAAGACGGACACATTACTCAGAGAAACGGATATTCTTACAGTGATTGGAAACACCCACAATCAAACAACAGATATCACCAATAGACAGATTAGTCATCATCACTGAGTGCCGTCTCCACATCGAAGGGTGACTACCATTGAGCACCATTCCGCTCGTTCTCTTGCTTTCATGCTGCAGGTGGTGATAGGCTGACCTTTCCATCTTTTGATGTTACTCGTCCATGTTAGTCTTAATCTGCATCTGCCTCTTTTACCTTGTATTTTACCTTCCAAGATTACTTTTAGTAGGCTGTTGTGTCTTTTAACATGCCCCAGAAATCTCATTTGTCTTGTTTGAATTGTGTTTAGTAGTTCTCTTTTCATTTTTAGTTGTTTTAAGACTTCATCATTTGTTTTCTTTTCTTTTCATCCAATTCTTCCTATTCTTCTATAAATCCACATTTCATAGACTTCAATTTTCTGTTCTGTTTTCACGTCTAATGTCCATGTTTCTGCCCCTTTCAAGAATGTTATAAGAAGATATAACATTTTGCTATTCTTAGTTTTAGCCCTAGTGTTATTTGTTTTGTTGCTAGTATATTTTTCATGTGATTAACATTACTTTTTGCCATTCCTATTCTTTTGTTTATTTCAGTTTTACATTTTCCATCACTGGTTATAGTATGCCCAAGGTAGTTGTAGCTCTGAACTATCTCCAGGTATATTCCTTCAACTTTGGTATCTAATTGTAGGCTGGACACATTAGTACCGGCTCAGAAATGTACGTTTGATGACATGCATGCTCTTTCACGTGACTAAAGCACAGGACTAGGACAACAATTTAAGAAGCAATTTACATACACATTTGGGTTCTGAGTTTTCTGTTTTCATACACGTATTCGTCATTATCATGTGCCACATCGGCTGGCGTAGGCGAGTATCACGTTCTTTCTTGCTTTCTTTTCTTTTCTTTCTTTCTTTCTTTCTTTCTTTCTTTCTTTCTTTCTTTCTTTCTATTTCTTTCTTTCTTTCTTTCTTTCTTTCCTACCTTCATTCTTCTTTTCTTCCATTTTTCTTTCTTTATTTTCGTCTTCTTTCCTTCCACTTTTCTTCTTTCTTTCTCTCTTTTCATTTTCTTTCTTTCTTTCTATTTCTTTCTGTTCATTTTTTTCTTTCTTTTTGTTTATTTCTTCTATTTCTCTTTGTTTCTTTCTATTTCTTTCTTTTTTCATTCTTTCTTTCTTTTTTTATATCTTTCTATTTCTTTCTCTCACTCGTTCTTTCTTCCTTTCGCTCTTTCTTTCTTTCTTTCGTTCTTTCTTTCTTTCTTTCTTTCTTTCTTTCTTTCTTTCTTTCTTTCTTTCTTTCTTTCTTTCTTTCGCTAACTATTTCGGTTCCACACATTTTGCTTCTTTATTAAAACGTGCGCCAATCCTCTTCTTCCCAAAGCCCTTCACCCTCTCCCTCTCTCTCTCCCCCCCCCCACCTTGGATTAACGGGGTCTAGCGACTCATAGGCTAAGAACCACTTCTGGAGGACACTGTTTAGTTTTAATCAAGAAAAGTGCACCAGTTCTGGATTATTCATCGAGGCGACGCGATTGGAGATTGTGATGAGCTCTTGGGGCATTGCGCAATGCATTACTCAATGAGGCAATGGGGATTCTGGTGTCGGCTATCAGTGTTAGGTTGAATTACATTTATAGTTGGTTTCCCCATTTGAGCAATGATTTTTAGATATAGTTTGTTTTATTATTTTGTTTTGTTTGTATGTTTAGGTTTTGTTTGTTTTATTATTTTGTTTTCTTTTTATGCTTCGTTTTTGTTTAGATATAGTTTGTTTTATTTTTTTGTTTAGTTCGCGATAGCTCAGTGGTTAGTGAACTGGACTACAAAGGACAAGGGGCATGGTTCGATCCCAACCGACGGCTTCCGGGTTCACCCAGCCTTAAATGGGTACCGGATTTTTTCTGGGAAAGTAAAGCAGCACGGGCGCAATACCGACCACATTACCCCAAAAATCATGTGCTGAAGGTCTGTAAAATATAGGGCCACTAACACCATATTTCCCTATACGCCACTTGGCGTGACGGGGGTACTTTACTTTACTAGTTTGTATGCTTAGTTTTTGTTTATATATATATACATACACACTTCTTATTTTAATATTTTCGTTCGTTAACAGATACGGTTTGCTTCAGTATTTTCATGTGTTTTCTTATTCAGTTTTTTTTGGTACTTATTTATTTAGTTAAGTTTAGTGCTTTACCTAAATATATTTTATTTTTAATTGTTTTCTTTCCTCTTTTCTCTACACATAATTTATTTATACATTTTTTTCCGATATACTATGCATAGTATATTCTTGTGTTTATATATATATATATATATAAGTTATATATATAAGTTATATATGTAAGTTATATATATAAGTTATATATATATATAAGTATTCTCTTTAGTTGTTATGCACGTATTTTAAAAGCATTTTCTTTAGTTCCTTAACATACATTTTTTAAAGTTTCCTCTTTAGTTCCTATACGATTATTTTTAAACATCCTTTATTTAGTTCCAAAACATTATTTTGCCTTTAGTGGTACATGCTCACATTAGATTGTTTTTGTTTGTTATGCACGCAACAAATATTACAAGTAAAAAGGTAAAAGTGACCTCATAGCCTTGTTAGGCGTTTGGGGAACATAATGTTAGTGATCATATTTTTTCTATGACCAAGGCATATCTTTGGATGATGTGGTCAGTATCGCGTCAGGCCGTCTTACTTCCCAGAAAAATCCCTGGTACCCATTTTTAAAGACTCGGTGAACCGCGGAGCCTTATGAGATCGAAAAAAAAATCCGATACTTTCGTGGATCGAACTTAGACACTTTTGAACAGGGAGCGAGCTCACTAACCACCCAGCCACCGAGACTCCATTACGAGTAATTTATCAATAATCATGTTCTATGGAATTGTCGTTTAACTGTTGATTGTGTGAATAAAATATAAATTTTTCTGGTATTTCCATGTGGAAATAAGCATTTATTTTGTAATTTTGTGAGGGGAAATAACTAATTGACATTTTTGTTTATACCAGAATGTCTGATTAAGTTTAATTGTCGGTACTTTAAATATCAAATAGCATGTGGTAGTAGTAACTTGTTTGATTTGCTCTGTAAAGTAATCGTCGAAACATCACAATAACAATCAAAGAGTAAATAATAGAAATAAATAGTATATTCTCGTTGTTCTTCTGGCACGAATAACGATAGTGTGGTATATTCTCATAATCTTTCTGTTCTCAGTAAAAATAAATAGTATATTCTCACAGTATTTTTGACATGAATAAAGGCAAACAGTATATTCTCATAATCTATATGTTCCCAATAAAATAAATAGTATATTCTCACAGTACTTTTGACATGAATAAAGGCAAATAGTATATTCTCATATACCTATGAGTATACGCGCAAAGGCGCACCTACCAGCACCAGAGCTGGAAGTTGCCAGCGACCCACAGCTGATGGCTTGCGCCAGGCTCGGTGAACCAAAACCATCCAGACCCTGCTCCACCTCTCCGTGGTGCTTCCCGTAACAGACTAACCTGTCTAGTCCGGCCAAGCGTGCAGGGATCGAAAAGGGAAGACAACCCGGTACTCAAAAATGTGCTGAAATCAGATATATTGAGCCGAAAGGCGCAAATATAACAGTTATACTGCAAACCACAACACAACGCAGACACGTCCACTACGTCCTTGAAAGGGCGGATGATGAAGAGGAATATTCTAGTCTACCACGATACTCTAGAATACTTTAGTCATCGGGCGAACGCAACCAACCACCATATACCTATCAATGTCAAAAGACAATTTTAAAAGAGGGGTGGGGGCGGGGAAGGGAAAAGAGCGATATCACCCGAGGCTTAAAGATTTTGACAGGAGACAAATTGTAGGACCTAACAATAAACACGCAGCCAGTCAGAGAATAGATCGGGGCTATTGACATCTACTGAAAAAAAGATTACATGGTTTTGTCTGCAAAGGGCGACAATTTGGCTTCAGGTTACAAGGAGTAAGGGAGATAATAAACCATTAATTATGTAACAGTTTGGGTTAATAGCGGCCTGTACGACTCACCTGATTTAGAAATTTGGTAATTTCCACAAGGTTTCTCGTCATGCATGCGATTTACATGACCGTAATGCTGAGCGCATTTTTGATGATGAATACCAGGACGAGTGAGCATTGTCAGTAATATAATTTAATAGATTTTAATAATATATTTTATTATTTTATAGATTAGATTAATATTGGATAATAATAGATTTCAATAGATAATTATTTACATAGATTTTAATGATGATAATGGTGGTGATGTTTGAATATCACAGGTTCGACACGAGCCGTTGGGTGTAACTGTAACTTTCTTGTGCTGATTGTAATAAGTTTCCTGATTTTCCTTGTGTCATCATCATCACGTACCATGGCCGCTGGCGTAGGTGTTCATGTCTCTCCACAACTTTCGATCTTGACAGTTATTTATCACTTCTGTTGTTGACCTTCCGCCAAGCCATTCTCTTAAGCTGTCTAGTATTTTTTCTCTTTGTTTCCCTCTATCTCTTCGCCCCTCAATTTTCCCAGCTGTTACAATATATTCCAGCTGTTCCCGTCTTAAAGCATGGCCAAAAAGTGATGATTGTTTCTTCCTAATATTGGAAAGTAGCCCTCTTTTTGCTTTGACCTCTTTTAGAACGTTTTCATTATTCTTCTTAGCTGTCCATTATATTCTCAACACTTTTCTGTAAAACCACATTTCTACAGACTCCAGTGATTTTATCTCACCTTTATTGTACATCGACCATATCACCTCTGTTGTACATCTACCATATCACCTCTGTTGTACATCTACCATCTCACCTCTGTTGTACATCTACCATATCACCTCTGTTGCACATCTACCATATCACCTCTGTTGTACATCTACCATACACCTCTGTTGTACATCTACCATATCACCTCTGTTGTACATCTACCATATCACCTCTGTTGTACATCTACCATCTCACCTCTGTTGCACATCTACCATATCACCTCTGTTGCACATCTACCATATCACCTCTGTTGCACATCTACCATATCACCTCTGTTGTACATCTACCATACACCTCTGTTGTACATCTACCATATCACCTCTGTTGTACATCTACCATATCACCTCTGTTGTACATCTACCATATCACCTCTGTTGTACATCTACCATCTCACCTCTGTTGTACATCTACCATATCACCTCTGTTGTACATCTACCATCTCACCTCTGTTGCACATCTACCATATCACCTCTGTTGCACATCTACCATATCACCTCTGTTGCACATCTACCATATCACCTCTGTTGTACATCTACCATACACCTCTGTTGTACATCTACCATATCACCTCTGTTGTACATCTACCATATCACCTCTGTTGTACATCTACCATATCACCTCTGTTGTACATCTACCATCTCACCTCTGTTGCACATCTACCATCTCACCTCTGTTGCACACCTACCATATCACCTCTGTTGCACATCTACCATATCACCTCTGTTGTACATCTACCATATCACCTCTGTTGTACATCTACCATACACCTCTGTTGTACGTCTACCATATCTTTTCTTGTGTAGCTGTAGAATTTAAAGCAATAATAGTTTAATGCAAATGCTTTTGAAAGTATATGTCTCCGACTAATCTCAAACATAAAATGAAGATAATATTATTCAAACTAAGAGAATAATCTAAACAAGAATACGTGTCGATCTTTATAAACAGAAAGTGTTGGAAATATATCGGTCATGTGTTGAGATTGAATGAACAAAGACGTCCCCGTCAGGCATTCATGTGGAAATCATCTGGTAAAAGAAAACAAGCAAGGTCAAAAGAAACATATCGCAGAACAGTTAGTAGGGAAGGGGGCCTCGGTAGCCGAGTTGGGAAAACCACCCGACTGGACTACCGACGTTCGGACAACCCGTGTTCGATTCCCGCTGGGAGCAGTGTGAATTGTACTCGTGGTTGGAAAAATAAAAAAATACCCCCACGGTCGACCCAGCCGTTGGCAGAAATGGGTACCAGGGTATTACCCTGGGAAGGTGAGGAATGTCGCTTCGCATCTGAGTTTCGATGCTTGAGGCTACACTATACAGAAATCTCCGAACATTTCTGGATAGGCGGCCGAGCACATATGGGTGTAAACTCTCGTACTTTACCTTTACCTTTAGTTAGTAGGGAAGACGCAACCGTGGGACGTCGAAACAATCAAGAACTACGGGAGCTAGCAGCAAATTGTCAATAATGGGAAGTTCTGACTTCCGTCCTCTGTGTCTGTCGTCTTCAGCCCAGAGAGGAACATCCTAAGTCATCCATCAACATTCGATTGTGAAGAAAAATCATAAAAAAGAAAAGTCATTTCATTTATAACTGCATGTCCAATAGATAATTCTAAAGGGGCCATCAATCGTCTCAACGATCGTACCTCCATTAAGCTTATTGAGTAAGGAGATTAATTTTTGTCTTGTCAGTGCAGCTTCTTTCTGATTAAAAGTAATATTTTAGTTCAAACCTTGAAGGTGTAATGGTAAAAGTGGGAAAAGGGTTTCTGATTCTGAAAAATTTTCTAAATTATAATATGCACGTGTGTGTGTGCACGTGAGTGTGTGCACGTGAGTGTGTGATTGTATGTGAGCGTGTGAGTGCGTATGCATGTGTGTATGTTAGAAGGCGCCCGTTCTTCAAAAGGTTTGATACAGCCCTAAGCTGCACTCGCGAAGAGAGTCAATAAATATAATAATTGATCGCACATTTCAAGCAAATGTTAGTCTGATGTTGTAATATTATTAATATCTAATGGTGCATTGTGGGGCGTATTGTTGTTGTTTAATCTAGCAACACAATATTATCACATTAATCTTTGTATTATTAATATATATATATATATATATATATATATATATATATATATATATATATATATATATATATTATAGAGATATTTGTTTTTCAACTGGATGTTGCTTCGGTCGATTTTAGGATCTACTGTCTGCTTTTAAATGTCCTTTCGATAAATATCATATGAATAAAATGATAAAAAGAATAAAAGAATATAATCACAAAATAATTATAAAACAATGTGGTTATATAGAAGAATAGGTAGAAATGGATGGAAGGAAAAGAAAACAAACGATGACGTCATAAAACAACTAAAAATGAAAAGAGAACTACTAAGCACAATTCAAACAAGACAAATGAGATTTTTGGGCCATGTTAAAAGACACAACAGCCTAGTAAAAGTAATCCTGGAGGGGAAAATACAAGGTAAAAGAGGCAGAGGCAGACCAAGACTAACATGGACGAGTAACATCAAAAGATGGACACATCAGCCTATGACAACCTGCACAAAAAAACAATACAATTTGACAAATAACATATTTTCATTGGTTCATTCATTTTCCTCTCGGACCAAAGACGACACACCACGATTGACTAATTTCTGCTACTACCTGTAGTCTCTTGATTGTTTCCTCATAGTTGAGCTATTCCTTGTCATTGTTCTGTGTAATGATTCTCTGTCTGTGTCCGCCTTGTTCTTTGTTACTAGATAGTTTTGACACGAATGTCCAATGGGGAAGTATTTCTTCATTCATTCTCAGCACATGACCTATCCTGCGATAGCTCAGTGGTTAGTGAACAGAACTACAAAGGACAAGAGGTAGGGTTCGATCCCAAGCAACGGCCCCGGTTCACCCAAACTTTAATGGGTACCGAATTTTTTTCTGGGAAAAAAAAGCGGCACGGGCGTAATACCGACCACATTACCCCAAAAATCATGTGCCGAAGGTCAGTAAAATTTATGGTCACTAACATTCTAATTCCCTACACGCCACTTGGCGTGACAAGGGTACCTTTACAGGACCCATGTATTTGCAATGCCTTTTTCTTATGAAGCTCGACTTGTATTATTATTATTATTATTATTTTGATTCGTCTCTTATATCTTCGTTTGAAATATATTCTTTCCAGTTTGTTTTAGAGATCCTACGCAGATATTTATATTAAAATATCATATCCACTCAATACATACAAGTATGCCATTGCTTCAGAGACCTGGTATATTGTGAGCTGACGTTTGATTAGAAGGGATGGCGAGTTCCGAGAAAAAAATATTTTTTCTTAGAAAAACAACTGTGTGTGAGTATGTGTGTATATATATATATATATAACTGTGTGTGAGTGTGTGTGTGTGTATATATATATATATATATATATATATATATATATATATATATATATGTATGTATATATATATATATATATATATATATATATATATATATATGTACATTTTCAAAATGTGATTAAATAAATTAATATGAATGTTTTGGTTTACTGATGTGTGTGTGTGTGTGTGTGCGCGCGCGTGCGTGTGTGTGTGTTAGTGGTGTTTTAGAAGATCTGTAATCATGAGAAGGAATGCTAAAACAGTGATCATCTTATTCTTTCTAGTGCAAAATACGAACAATATAACTATCTCACCACAATCATGACAGAAATGTGAGAGTCCGTTCTTGTACTCAGCTACGATTAACCGGAGGACAATTAAATAAAAAACAGCCCAAAAGGGATAATATAAAACTAACGTTGATATCCTGGTACATGTACAGCAAATCAGCACTTTACTACAAAAAAAGCTATGACCAATAAAACATAGAGATAGTCTAATGTTGACAGATAGCGCAGCACCAAAAGTAGGCAAAAACCTACAACCCAAAGAGCAATAATAGAGACACTATCATATCTCTGTTACTACAGTTATGATATACACTGAGGAACACAACAGTATGACTAATATATCGGTCGTAAACACCTCTGTTGTTATTTCATTCTGCCGATGTATGGCAATGTTATTAGAAGGGGCCATGAGGGATCTATATTTGAGAAATGATGTCATGAATGTGAGATGTTATTAGAAGGGGCCATGAGGGATCTATATTTGAGAAATGATGTCATGAATGTGAGATGTTATTAGAAGGGGCCATGAGGGATCTATATTTGAGAAATGATGTCATGAATGTGAGATGTTATTAGAAGGGGCCATGAGGGATCTATATTTGAGAAATGATGTCATGAATGTGAGATGTTATTAGAAGGGGCCATGAGGGATCTATATTTGAGAAATGATGTCATGAATGTGAGATGTTATTAGAAGGGGCCATGAGGGATCTATATTTGAGAAATGATGTCATGAATGTGAGATGTTATTAGAAGGGGCCATGAGGGGTCTATATTTGAGAAATGATGTCATGAATGTGAGATGTTATTAGAAGGGGCCATGAGGGGTCTATATTTGAGAAATGATGTCATGAATGTGAGATGTTATTAGAAGGGGCCATGAGGGGTCTATATTTGAGAAATGATGTCATGAATGTGAGATGTTATTAGAAGGGGCCATGAGGGATCTATATTTGAGAAATGATGTCATGAAAGAGTGAAATTATCACAAACATTTGAGAAATGCTGCCATGAATGAGTGATGTTATCACAAACATATGAGAAATGCTGCCATGAATGAGTGATGTTATCACAAACATATGAGAAATGCTGCCATGAATGAGTGATGTTATCACAAACATTTGAGAAATGCTGCCATGAATGAGTGATGTTATTAGAAAGACGGGAGGTGGTAATGAGAGTGTTATATTATTATATTATTATTTTAAGGGTCTCCTTCTTATTACTCTTCCTCTGATAACCGTTGGGATCTTTGGGACACTAATGACAGACTTTGTCAATCTTTTCTCACTATCTTCAGTTATCCTTTATGGGTGTGCAAAGTCGAGACTGTCTATTCTTTGATGTAATATTTCCAAATCTTTCTCTATCTATCTCTCCTTTTCGCCCCTTTCACTGTTCCTTGCAAAATGGTCTTCCCAAGGCCAGACGATCAAGACATGTGGCCAAACCGTTATTAGATGAACATCAGATGAAACCAAAAAAAAGTAAAAAAAAAAAGAAAATTAAAACCACACACACACACACACACATACCGATGCACAGACTTATAAATACTATTTGAAGAAACGCATTCAAGGACCTAGAAAAAACGCAAAAAAAATTATTCTACTGAATACATTCACTCAATGCATTCACTCAATGCATTCACTCAATGCATTCACTCAATGCATTCACTCAATGCATTCACTCAAAGCATTCACTCAATGCATTCACTCAATGCATTCACTCAATGCATTCACTCAATGCATTCACACTCAAGGTCGTTATTCTGCAACTGATGCCCAAAGAAAGAAGCGATCTAGATACGACAAGGAGTATGTAAGAGGATATTGTAAAAGTGTAGAAGTAGAGATAATAACATCTTCAGGATGAATACCGGTACCATTTTTTTTCCATAAAAAAAGCCAACTGCTCGTACCATTGTTTTAAAAAAGTGGGTAAACACCGAAGCTATATTGGTCTATCAAATGGCCGCATCTTGAAACTGAACCCATAGCTTTTCTGATCATCAACGAGCGCACTAACCACTAGGACAATTCAGCTTAAGTGATGGCTTGAATAGACTTAGACAAGATAGGACAACAACAAGAACGTGTCACTTGTGGGTGGGTCTTCGTTCCCATGGGATCTGATCATTGGGTGATTGAACTGGAGATAAGTAGCCGCGGGTTTCAAATAATTTGATTCATGTTGGTTATTGCTGTGTTTTATCTTGTGAGATGCGGTAAAGAACATAATCTCAAACACACACAAACTTTCTTGTACCTCCGCCTTTCATTATCTGAGAAAGGACAACCCTTTATAATTTGTTGTAAAGTTATTGAAATGTCGAAACCAATAAGCCACACGAGAAATAAAAAAAAAAATGCACATATTTATTGTAACATTTTTTACCAAAAAAAAAAAAAAAAAAAAAAACTCATCATAATAGACAATTTCCATGTCGAGGCCAGCAGCTTATTTGAAGAAGACAACGCAAATCTTAAAATATAGAAACCTTTTTAAAAATGTTTGCCTTATCTTAACATATTTTTCAAAAACTAATTTTCTCTCCATATTTGTGTATCCCACATTACATAGGGGAGCCGCGATAGCTCAGTGGTTAGTGATCTTGACTACAAAGAACAAGAGGTAGGGTTCGATCCCAACCGACGGCTTCCGGTTCACCCAGCCTTTAATGGGTCCGGGATTTTTTACTCTTGGAAAGTAAAGCGGCACGGGCGTAATACCGACCACATTACCCCCAAAAATCATGTGCTGCAGGTCTGTAAAATTTATGGTCACTAACACCATATTGAATAGCTCAGGCCAAAATAGCATTTCAGAAAATGAAAAATATCTTATGCAACAAATCAATGTCAATAAAAATGAGAAAGTGAGTTTATCGGTGCTATATAGAACCAATTCTGACCTATGGAAGCGAATCATTGACAGTAGACAAACAAATGAAAAGACGATTAGAGGCCACAGAGATGGGATTTCTCAGAAGAATGTTGAAAGTTCCCTGGACAGATAAAAAGACCAATGAGGAAGTTCTCAAGGAGGCCAACACAAAAGGGAGCTCTTTAAAAAACATCAGAAAGAAGCAATCAACATTTTTCGGGCACATCATGAGAAGAGGAAAGTTGGAATACTTGGTTACAACTGGCAAAATAGAAGGAAAGAGAGATCGCGGACGACAGAAAGAGAAAATACTGGATAGCTTGGTGTCATGGCATGAAAAAACAGTCAACAACAGAACTGATACGATGCACTGCAGATAGAAGATTGTGGAGGGACATGATCACCTACGCCAACCGGTATGGAACATGATGATGATGATGAACACCATATTCCCTATACGCCACTTGGCGTGACGGGGGTACTTTACTTTTTTTTTTTACATTACATATATTTCAGTTTTTGTTTGTTTTAACAATTGTTATTTTGCTTCTTCTTGTCATGTTTTTGTTTTCCCTCTATTTGTCATAAGTTAACAGAAGTAATAACTTCTGTAACTGTAAGGAGTCGCGGTAGCTCACTGGTTAGTCAACTAGACTACACAAGATAAGCGGCTACTGGGTTCAACATCATCATCATCATCAGCATCATCATCATCATCATCATCATCAGTAGTTTTTTTTTTTTTAATTTTTAGTTGTTTTAAGACTTCATCGTTTGTTTCAAAAAGAACCAACAATGACTCAAAGAGCCGTAAATAAACGCTACGAAAACGCCAGATTAAGAGGAAGACCGAGAAAGAGATGGATTAAGGGAATACTAGAGTCACTAGGAGGAATAACATCAGAAGAGGCCAACAGAAAAGCAAAGAATCGCAGATTGTTTCTCCCCTCGACGCCAAAGGCAGCAGA
Organism: Megaustenia siamemsis; assembly: GCA_032433765.1. Taxonomy (NCBI): domain Eukaryota; kingdom Metazoa; phylum Mollusca; class Gastropoda; order Stylommatophora; family Ariophantidae; genus Megaustenia; species Megaustenia siamemsis. Next base: position 34,150,353 of record JAVIAB010000001.1, on the reverse strand, counting down.
GGAAGGATAGAAGAAGAAGGATAGAAGAAGAAGAAGATCGTTTGTTTTCTTTTCCTTCCATCCAATTCTATCTATTCTTCTATATATCCACATTTGGGGGTAGTTGTAGTTCTGAACTGTCTCCAGGTCTATTCCTTCAATTTTGATATCCATTTGTGGGTTTTGAGTATTTTATTTGTTTATGATCATAGTTTTAGTCTTTTTGATATTCATATCTAGTCCATATTTTTTGCTTGTCATGTTTATTTCATTAAGTAATTGTTGTAGATCTTTAGGATTTTCTGCTAGTAGTACAGTATCGTCAGCATATCTTAGGTTATTGATTATCTTTCCATTAATTTGTAGGCCTGGCATCTCTATGATGTTTTTTAAAGATTTGCTCAGTGTATAGATTGAACAAGTTTGGTGATAGGATGCATCCCTGTCTTACTCCTCTTTTTATATCAATGGGTGTAGAGTTCTCTTCGTTATATTTTATTATTGCTGTTTGCTCCCAGTATAGATTACATATTAGTCGTATGTCCATGTCTTCTATATGTATCTCTTTTAGGAATTCTATAAGTTGCTTGTGGTGTACTCTATCAAAAGCTTTGGTGTAGTCTATGAAGCAGGCATATATTGGTTTGTTTACTTCTGTGTACTTTTCGATTAATGTTCTCATGCAGAATATGGCTTCTTTTGTCCCGCTACCGGGTTCGCCCAGCCTCAAATGTGTAGCGGATTTTTGTCTGGGAAAGTAAAGCGGGACGGGCGTAATATCGACCACATTACCCCAAAAAATCATGTGCCGAAGGTCTGTAAAATTGATGGCCACTAACACCACTTTCTTCATTAATGGATGCTTGCGCAGAATAAAAGGATGGAAATGGCAGGACAAAATCACTAACAAGAGAATTATGTAAAAGTACCAGTCAAATACCAGTGGATAAAGAGATACAGCAAAGACGATGGCGCTGGATAAAACACACACTGCAGAAACCAACTGAGAGTATTACACAACATGCCCTTTTCTGGAATCTCCAAGGAAAAAGACAAAGAGGAAGACCAATATATTGTTGGAGAAGACAGATGGACGCAGAGATGAAGATGATGAGGAAGACATAGAATGAGTTTAAAAGAATGGCAAGAAGCATAATGGGTTGGAAAGTGTTTGTTGAAGACTTATACTCCACAGGGAGCTGAAAGTGTTTGTTGAAGACTTATACTCCACAGGTAGTCCTTAGAAGAAGAAGAAACCATATTCCCCACACGACACGTGGCGTGACGGGGCACTTTACTCTTTTTACACGTAACTTTGTTCCTATACATATAACGAGAATATTTTTAGTACAAAATGGGCTGTTGTATAGCAGGTAACTTCAATCTAGTGCTGCAAGTTCATATTTTCAATAATGAAGCACATATTATGGGAAACGGGCATAATAATTGCAGTGCTGTGGTAAAGCTGATATGCAGGGAACGAGTTGAACACAGTGCATGCTGACAGCTTTACCATAGGAGTGCAATGCAAATTATTAACGTTTCGGTCGAAACGCAACCTTCTTCAGAAAACGACAACAGAGGACCGTGGGCTATGTTGGTAAATGCTGACCCTATAGAAATAATCATACTGTTTGCACGTCATATAGCTTTTCTTAGATGACGTAATATTAAGAGAATGCTCGAAAGTACTCATCATCATCCTTGAGTTCCGTCTCCGCATCGAAGGTTGGCTACAATGGAGCGCCATTCTGCTCTGTCTCTTACTTTCATGGTGCAGGTTATCATAGACTGACTTGTTCATCTTTGAGTTACTCGCCATGTTAGTCTTGGTCTGCCTCTGCCACTTTTACCTTGTATGTTCCCTTCCAGGATTACTTTTAGTAAGCTGCTGTGTCTTTTAACATGTATCACAAATCTAATTTGTCTTGTTTGAATTATATTTAGTAGTTCTCTTTTCGTTTTTAGTTGCTTTAAGACTTCATCGTTTGTTTTCTTTTCTTTCCATCCCATTCTTCATATGAAATACAAATATGGAGTAATAGGGGACCATGGGAAGAGCCGCGATAGCTCAGTGGTTAGTGTACTGGACTACAAAGGACAGGAGGTAGGTTTCGATCCCAACCGACGGCTTCCGTTCACCCTGCCTTTAATGGGTACCGGATTTTTTTCTGGGAAAGTAAAGAGGCACGGGCGTAATACAAGCCACATTATACCCCAAAATCATGTTCCGAAGGTCTGTAAAATTTATGGTCACTAACACCATATTCCCTATACACAACTTAGCGTGACGAGATACTTTACTTTTCTTGTACTAGGGTACCATGAGGCTGGCATGTTCTGATAGGAAGAACAGAGTGCTGGACGGTCTAGAGGTAAGACGTCGGTGTCAGGACAAGAAGGTCACGGGTTTGAATCCCGTTGGAAGTGGTGGATTTTTTTTGTCCTTTTCAATCTGTGGTTTCCTCCTGACAATACCGTCTCCTGGTCTCTGGGTAGAGTGATATGGTGCCTAGCCCTTTCGGTTAACAGAAAAAAAAAACGAGGCTTCGCGTGCACTCTGCTTACTTTGAAGAACTCTTGGCTGCTGGAAATCGAAAAGAGTGGATCAAAATGGCCAGTTTCATTAAACAGCTGAAGATAATAAACAAATTTAAAGAAGTTAAAATGTTATTGTCAACTATGTTGTGGCGTAATATTTATATTTTTATTCTCGAAACAACCACAAGGAAGTTATTGTACTATTATGTGATAACTGTAAGATGCGCATATAAGACAGTATTATTATATTGTTAGTTTAAATTGACAAGAACTGCATGAACAGAAGGAATCAATATGGTTTGGTTATGAATATTCAGGGAGAACAACTAGCGATAATTAGCAAAATAAAGGAGAAGCCATTGATAAACTAGGAATAAATGGAGAACCGTTAGAACATGTTAACACGTTTTTGATTTCATCAACACACGTTTACAGAATATGACAAATCTGACACAGAATAACAAGAAAAGAATGTTGCAATGGCACAAAAATACAACCAGAATTATGATGACAAATATAAAATATTTGAAGAGATTGAACAAGCTGAAAAGGAGAATAGTCAAGTGCTATTGAACGCAACACTCAATTGTTTGTTGATAAGCAGATGGAATCAAGGCCGTCGAAATATGAATAAATAATAAACGATTAGCACGTATTTCTTGGAGAAAAAAACTAATGCAGAGCAGCTTAGAAAATAAAATAAATATGAATGAAACGAGAACATAAAGCAGCTGAGTAGCAACATAATAATAGAAACAAAACGAGGTGATAAAGCTATCCAGAATCATCACCATCATCATCATCCTCCTCATCATCATCATGAACCATGTCTGCTGGCGCAGGTGATCATGTATTTCTACAACTTTCGATCTCGACAGTTATTTATCGTTTCTATTGTTGATCTTCTGCTAAGACATTCTCTTAAGTTGTCTGGTAGCTTTCCTCTTTGTTTCTCTCTATCTCTTGATCCCTAAATTTTCCCAGTTGTTACAATATATTCCAGCTGTTCCCTCCTCATTATATGGCCAAAAATAATTATTGTTTCTTCCTAATATTGGATATTAGCTCTTATCTGCTTTGACTCTTTCAGAACGTTTTCATTGTTCTTCTTAGCTGTCCATGGTATTCTCAACATTCTTCTGTAAAATCACATTTATACAGACTCCTGTGATTTTCTTGTTTGTTGTCATATTATCCATGATTCACATCCATATCTTAAGATTGGTTCTACATAACGTTTAAGGACTCTTTTTCTTGTTTCTACTGTTAATAATGGATTACACAGTATCTTCCACATTTTTCGGAAAGTTGCTTTTGCCTGAGCCATTCTGTATCTCATGTCTGTTGTAAATCTACCATCTGAGGTTAACGATGTTTCCAGATATTTAAATACATCTTCATGTCTTAATATTGTTCCACTTGTCTTTATTAGGCATTGCGGAGATGTCTTTTTCTTTGTTGTTACCATTACTTCTGTCTTTTTGCTATTAAGACTGAATCCTTTATTTTTGCTTTCCTTCACTATAATGTCTAACATCCCCTGTAACTTATTTTCACTCTTAGTGATTGAGACTGTATCATTATCATATATAATAATCTCACTATGCATATTAATTAAATCTAGTGACCGCACACAACATTGCCTAACTTCTTTTATTTGTTGAAACATTCCCAATTATTTATTTGTTATTTAGAATAACAGTTAGAAAGGAGAAGAAAGAATGAGAAAATAAAGGAGTTTGGAACAAAAATAAAGCTATAAAATAAAGCACACACAAAATATTAATTAAAAGAAGTGAATGTTAGCAATTGAAACAATTAGGGCACAAGCAATAATACAACTTTGTGCTGACAACAGTGATGTTCCAAATTGGTGAAGTCAATAATAGATAGAGCTCTATAGGAGACAGACGGGCCAAGATTATGAACACGCCAATACTTGAAGAGTCACCTCCAGTTATGGGTTGTATCGGCCTGTCAGAATTTGCCATCACAGCATGAGACTAATAACGCAGGAAACCCGTTGAATGCAACATTAAGAGAAAGTGATACTGTCTATAGACACTAGGGAGAAGGGGTTTTGTTATTATAGGGACTCGAAGCCAAAAGATAAACCAATGAGAAATGGGTACCCTACACAGCATTCAAGAACATCATTAATGCTGTTGGATAGATTTGCTGTTTTATTTTCTTGACCTTATTAGGAGAACATGTAAAAAAACGTCTGGAATAAAAATTCATTTTAAAAAATAAAATGGTTTGAAATAAAAGTTCAGTGAAAAAAAATATATAACTAGAAACATGATTCAAAAATAAAGATAATAAACCATAATCTGGGCATAACCTTTGCGGACAATTCTACTATAATGCACATATAGAAGAAATAAGCAACTAAATATATGCTCAATGTAATAAATAATAACAACAATGAAGGAAACAATACATGAGAAAAAGAACCAGAACTAAAAATGGAAGAAACAGAATGGGCCACGCAAGGTTTTTAAAACGAGAATGCACCTAAATGTAATAATATAATAGGAGAGTTGATTAAAGTAGGAGACAAACAGCGTGAAAGTACATTTTGTTGCGGTGGTAGACGGTCAATAGCTTGCAAAATGACCTACATTCATTCCTATACGGAAAAGGCAATCTACTTATTATCAATTACAGAATAGTTTAATAAATCAACCATACGGTTAAAATATAAGTACTACTATATCTATATATCTATTGTCCTTTCGAGCCGAAGACGGCACATAGGGCAGAACCACAATCTCAAAACCAGAAACCTTGCATGCCAAAGTGGCACATATTGCAGAGATCACTGCTCTAAAATATATGGTGCTGTTTCTATAACAATACTTTTTACAATGACAGCTTGTCAAGCCATCAATCAACCTCCTTAGTCGCCTATTACGACATGCCTGGAAGGTCACAGTGTCACTATTCTTTACTTCCCTCATAATGAGGCCCCGGTAACACACAGGATTAAGTACTATATACATAGGTTTTTTTTTAATAAGACAGAATACAATAGACTAAATATTTAATATGTAGAAAAAGCTTAAAAATGCAGAAAGTTCAACTCAACTCTTTATAGACTACACAAACACACTCAAGTGAATACTGCAGGTGTGGAAAACAATGATGTTTTTGATGAGATTTTTCACATCATCTTGGGCGTATGGTAAAAAGTATTTGGTAAAGATCATCAATCAGTTATCTATCTATCTATCTATCTATCTATCTATCTATCTATCTATCTATCTATCTATCTATCTATCTATCTATCTATCTATCTATCTATCTATCTATCTATCTATCTATCTATCTATCTATCTATCTATCTATCTATCTATCTATCTATCTATCTATCTATCTATCTATCTATCTATCTATCTATCTGTCTATCTGTCTATCTGTCTGTCTGTCTGTCTGTCTGTCTGTCTGTCTGTCTGTCTGTCTGTCTGTCTGTCTGTCTGTCTGTCTGTCTGTCTGTCTGTCTGTCTGTCTGTCTGTCTGTCTGTCTGTCTGTCTGTCTGTCTATCTATCTATCTATCTATCTATCTATCTATCTATCTATCTATCTATCTATCTATCTATCTATCTATCTATCGTCCTTTCGAGCCGAAGACGGCACATAGGGCAGAACCACAATCTCAAAAGCAGAAACCCTGCGTGCCAAAGTGGCACATATTGCAGAGATCACTGCTTCTAAAATCTATGGCGCTGTTTCCATAACAATACTTTTTACAATGACAGCATGTCAAGCCATCGATCAACCTCCTTAGTCGCCTCTTACGACATGCCTGGAAGGTCACAGTGTCACTATTCTTTACTTCCCTCATAATGAGGCCCCGGTAACACACAGAAATCAGTTATGCACATTCAAAATAATATATCGGACGTCTTTGGTACAGGTCGTGGAGTGCATCTCATAACCTTATCTATTTCAAATATATCTTCTTCCTCTTCTGCATCATCTTTCCTTCCTCATTTAACTTTCAGCGTCGAAATGGAGATATAATTTTCGGCCTTTTTCTTTTCTGTTTGCCTCTGCTGCTGTTATGTTACCTAGTGTTTCTGATACTCCGATAATCCATCTTTTTAGTGGTTGGCCCTTGGGTCTGGTGTTCTCGCAATGTTTACTGAATCATTATCCAAATACATGTATATGCATACACAAAAAATACAATGAGAAACGTTATAAGGTACAAGTTGACGTTTTTACTACCGGAGGCCATGCATTACCAGAAAGAATACACTGGTGATACGGTTTTAGATGAAGCTAAATGATACTGCGAAATTGAAAACGTTATTTCCAAATCAATAGTGAGCATCGACACGTATCGTAATGCAACAAAGACTACAGTTTTTACAACAGTTAAAACATATGTGAAAACATATAGACATATTAAATAGGCAAAAGAATTTCAAAACAGGCTCTGCTATGAGAAATATCAGGTAACGGAAAAAGAGGAATATCTGAGGAGACTCTAAAAAGAGTACTTATAAGAGAAACACGTCGGCAGGGATAGACTCTGGATAGGATTGAATATCTCGCACAGAATAGAGAAAAACACTACAAGACCTTGGCGACGTCTAGCGGCGCCTGGTCACTGAAAGATGAAGAAGCGCAAGAAATAGACAAAAGTTGGAATAAGTAAATAGCTTTGAGCGTATTCATTGGTAACAAACGACACCCCCCCCCCCCCCCACAAAAAAAAAAAAAAAACAAAAAAAAAAAAACAACTACTAAGGTGATCAACATCTGACTGATCATCAACCGCATGAGTCTGTAAACTTTAGAGGACGTTGGAGCACTCCTGACGTCATCACCATTTATCTCCAACCTTCACGTTAAAAAAAAAAACAACTCTCTCTCTGAAATGTTGCGAAGGCTATTTTTATCCATTTTCTGACGTCTTCCCATCAGTTTCACTGTCTGTCATGTCTTGTTTTGTATGTTATTGCGCCCTGTAAAACGGTCTTACCAAGAGCTGTAGATCGTGTACCATATCCGTACCATTTCACTTTTCGATTTTCCAGTTGACCAGAGGTCCCCCAATTTTTTTAACCCTTGGCTCTCTTCCTTTACTTATCGAATATCGACGGAGCCTTATGACAGTTATGATCGTGTAAGTCAAGCAAACTCTGATTCCCTGGTAGGATATCATCATCCTCATGTGCCATATCGATTGGCGTAGGCGATCGAGTTTTGTTTGTCAATATCTGAGAGGGCAAGCGATCTGATGTACATTTGAAAGTTTGAAGATATTTTCACGTGCCACTTTATCCCTGAGCCGCGATAGCTAAATGGTTAGTGAACTAACTACAAAGGACAATAGGTAGGGTTCGATCCCAACCGACGGCTTCCGGGTTCACCCAGCCTTAAATGGGTACCGGATTTTTTTCTGGGAAAGTAAAGCAGCACGGGCCTAATACCGACCACATTACCCCAAAAATCATGTGCTGAAGGTCTGTAAATTATAGGGTCACTAACACCATATTTCCCTATACGCCACTTGGCGTGACGGGGGTACTTGACTTTTTACTTACTTTATCCCTATCCGTTGCCCAAACTAATTCAATTGGGTTTTAATGTGAATGGTACAGGGTTAATAGTAACAATCTATAACCATGCTCCTGTATTATTTTGTCAATATGGAAATTCTTCGTCCTGTGTTTATTTTTTATTATAAGTGACAACAATAAAGGCTTCACGTGTATTTGCGTAAATGGAATATCTTTTTTTTTTGTCAGCCAAATTTTAACAATTTTCTGTCCTCAGTGCGTCATATCAATTCTTTTGATAACTTTTATCCATACCACACCAAGTTATCTAGTGTCTTCCCTCTATGTCGTCAGCGATCTATCTTTTCCTGTATTTTTCCAGTTGTAAAAGTATTCCAACTTTCCTCTCATCATAATGCGCCCACAAAATGTCGATTGTTTCTTTCTGATGTTTTTAAGAGCTGACTTTTTAAGTTGGCCTCTTTGAGAATGTCCTCGATAGTCTTTCTCACTGTCCAGGGAACTCTCAGTATTCTTCTGAGAAATCCCATCTCTGTGGCCTCTAATAGTCTCTCATTTGTTTATCCACTGTCCCTGATTCGTGAGTAAGGATAGATAGAGGAGGCAACATGGTAATTAAAAAAATGTCATGCTGAAGTTGATTGTGATGAGTTTGAAGAAACAGAAACACTGTTTCCTTTACCATAAGGCGTGATAGGACTCTTTATTTCTTTTCCTTCCTTCCTTCCTTCCTTCCTTCCTTCCTTCCTTCCTTCCTTCCTTCCTGTCTTTCTTTCTTTCTTTCTTTCTTCTTTTTTCTTTCTTTCTTTTTGTCACTTTATTAAAGAGGTTGAAAACCTAGCGACAGAAAAAAAAATGTTATGCAAAAGAGAAACCAAGAAAGTATTCGAGGAAAAGATTTGAGACATTATCTGGGAGAGCACAGACCACAACAGAATAATGAAATGTTTAAGAGAGTAGATAAAGAATAATGAAATATTTGCCAACATACCACAACACGACACATGATAATGAGTGTACAAGTAAACATTGCTCATGCATCAATAATTTGTTATTCTAAATGTTATCGGTAATATGTAGAACAGTTTACATGAGAAAATCTGGCAAACTTGATAGAGTCTCGCGTTACAGTATACATGGCATCAGATTTCCTAACAAACAAATAACTCAACCCACTGTTTTAAAATTCAAAGCACCCTAACACGAGGGACATATAACATGATGTTTAAGAAATAAAGAAGGGCCAAAAACACACAGGAGAACTTAACGCGCGCTCACAAATGTTAGCTGTTAATATTTATTTAACTTCTTAGCTATTACTTTTACTTATTGTTAGTCATCATCATGAAGTACCGGGCCTGGCGTAGGTGATCATGTTTCTCCACAACTTTCGATCTCCACAGTTATTTATCATTTCTGTTGTTGACCTTCTGCCAAGCCATTCTCTTAAGCTGTCTGGTATTTTTTCTCTTTCCTTCCCTCTATCTCTTCGTCCCTCAATTTTTCCAGTTTTACAATATATTACCGTTGTTCTCTTCCCATTACATAGCCAAAAAATGATGATTGTTTTTTCCTAATATTGGAAATTAGTTCTCTTTTTGCTTTGGCCTCTTTCAGAACATTTTCATTACTCTTCTTAGCTGTCCATAGTATTCTCAACATCCTTCTGTAAAACCACATTTCTACAGACTCCAGTGATTTTCTTGTCTGTTGTCCTATTGTCCATGGTTCACATTCATATGTTAAGACTGGCTCTACATAACTTTTAAGAACTCTTTTTCTTGTTTCTATTGTCAAAAATGGATTGCATAGTATCTTCATTATTTTTTGGAAAGCTGCTTTTGCCTGAGCCATTCTGCATCTCACCTCTTTTGTACATCTTCCGTCTGAGGTTAACAAAGTTCCCAGCATCTCACCTCTTTTGTACATCTTCCGTCTGAGGTTAACAAAGTTCCCAAATATTTCAATTCATTTACATGTTTAATATTGTTCCACTTGTCTTTATTTTGCACTGAGGTGATGTCTTTTTCTTTGTTGTTACCATTACTTCTTTTTTTTTGCTATTAAGGCTGAGTCCTTTATTTTTGCTTTCTTTCACTATAATGTCCAACATTTCTTGTAGCTCATTTTCACTCTTAGCGGTTAAGACTGTATCATCAGCATACCTTAGATTATTTATATTATGACCTCCAATTGTTATTCCAGGTATATCCCTTTTGGATTTTAATATAATCTCACTATAAACATTAAACAAATCTGGTGACAGCACACAACCTTGACTAACACTCTGTTTTATTTGTTGAAACATTCCCAATTGGTTTCCAGTTCTTATGGCCGCTGTTTATTGCCAGTACTTGTTCTTTATTATTCTTAGATCTTTGCTGTCTACGTTTATGCTTTCTAAAATTTTGATTATTACTTGATATTATCGATTATTTGATTGTTAGTACGTGGTCCTATTTTTGTCCCAAACTTAATATTTTAATCACAAATGTTATATTGACCGCACAGATTCATCAAAATAGTCATTCACTTTGTTATTCCTATCGGCTTTTTTTTTTTAAATTATCGGTGTAGTACACATTTTATTTTACAGTATTGCGGTAGATTTAAGTCCATTTCATTTCATCAGTAACGTGCATTAATTGTTTTAATACACTGGTTTCACAAACTCTTTACCGTAGAAAACGTTATACATTTATCATTAGTGCATTACATAACCACACGTAGTTGTCTTTAATCATTTGGTGTAGCTAAATCTTCTTCTTCTGCGATCGTGGCTCATTCAGACTAAGACCCCGGGCTCTCTTATGAAGGTCACTGTCTGTTTCAGGGATTTGGTTGCCGCGTAGAGTTTCTCTTCCAGAGAGGTGGGTGTTGACCACATTGTCCTCCTCAGGCCTGTGTACTGCAAGCAATCCTGTAGAAAATGTTTTGTTGTCATATTATCCAGGGTTCAGTGACATTGGCTGGCAGTTTCTATGATGTGTTTGGTGAAAATGTGGTTTCTCATTCTATTGTGGCCAGTGCGTAGACGAAGTATGATGACTTGATCGCTCCTTGATAGTTGGTGGTATCCGCACCTCTCGTTATACTTTGAGTGTTTTTGTTTCGTTTTTCAATGATACTGGCCTTTGCTGGTGGATTTGGCTTCATCGTAGCTGACCAGATGGTTCTCTTGGGGGTAATCTCGCTCCCTCCTTAGCTAGTTTATCTGCGCATTCGCTTCCTTTTATATGGCAGTGTTATGGTATCCACTGGATGATTACTCTCTCGAAGTTGTTGCACAATTGGTCTAGGGTTCAACCGATCAGTATCACCAATTTCTTGTGCACATTATTTTTGTGTTGAATAGCCAGTTTTGCAGCATATTTGGGAGCTTCGTTTCTGCTTTATAGTTATTTGAAAATGTCCCAGTAGCTAGTGACTTGGTGATGTCTTCCTGGTTATTCAGCCACAAGAACACACCTCCTCCTCCTCCTCCATTTCTAGTGGCGTTTGTAGCAGAGCCATCTGTGTATGTATGAGACTAGGCATCCTATGAGTAGCTGTTGTCTATGTGTTTTACTGCTATGTGCTTTCTCTCTGTTTCTGTTTGGGTGCCTTTTTCATGATTCCTATTATGTCTTCCTTAAGTTCTGGTATTTTATATTTCCCGTGAAGAGTCATACAGGATATGCATATTTTTTTTTCATTTTTTTAGACAGTACTGGATTACTAGTTGTCAATCTTTTGGAGATTGCTATGTGTCTAAGTTCTGCACGATTTGTTTATATGTGTCTAACTGCTGCACGATTTGTTTATATGTGTCTAACTGCTGCAAGATTTGTTTATGTGTGTCTAACTACTGCAAGATTTGTTTATATGTGTCTAACTGCTGCAAGATTTGTTTATGTGTCTAACTGCTGAAAGATTTTTTTTTATATGTGTCTAACTAATGCAAGATTTGTTTATATGTGTCTAACTGCTGCAAGATTTGTTTATGTGTCTAACTGCTGCAAGATTTTTTTTATATGTGTCTAACTAATGCAAGATTTGTTTATATGTGTCTAACTACTGCAAGATTTGTTTATATGTGTCTTACTACTGCAAGAGTTGAATATGTGTGTCTAACTACTGCAAGAGTTGGATATATGTGTCTAACCGCTGCAAGATTTGGATATATGTGTCTAACTGCTGCAAGATTTGGATATATGTGTCTAAATGCTGCAAGAGTTGGATATATGTGTCTAACTGCTGCAAGATTTGGATATATGTGTCTAAATGCTGCAAGAGTTGGATATATGTGTCTAAATGCTGCAAGATTTGGATATATGTGTCTAAATGCTGCAAGAGTTGGATATATGTGTCTAACTGCTGCAAGATTTGGATATATGTGTCTAAATGCTGCAAGAGTTGGATATATGTGTCTAACTGCTGCAAGAGTTGGATACATGTGTCTAACTACTGCAAGAGTTGGATACATGTGTCTAACTGCTGCAAGATTTGGATATATGTGTCTAACTGCAGCAAGAGTTGGATATATGTGTCTAACTACTGCAAGAGTTGGATATATGTGCCTAACTACTGCAAGAGTTGGATAAATGTGTCTAACTGCTGCAAGATTTAGACATATGTGTCTAACTGCAGCAAGAGTTGGATATATGTGTCTAACTGCTGCAAGATTTGGATATATGTGTCTAACTGCTGCAAGAGTTGGATATATGTATCTAACTACTGCAAGATTTGGATATATGTGTCTAACTGCTGCAAGAATTGGATATATGTGTCTAACTACTGCAAGATTTGGATATATGTATGTAACTGCTGTAAGATTTGGATATATGTGTCTAACTGCTGCAAGATTTGGATATATGTGTTTAACTGCTGTAAGATTTGGATATATGTGTCTAACTGCTGTAAGATTTGGATATATGTGTCTAACTGCTGCAAGATTTGGATATATGTGTCTAACTGCTGCAAGATTTGGATATATGTGTCTAACTGCTGTAAGATTTGGATATATGTGTCTAACTGCTGCAAGATTTATTTATAAGCGTCTAACAGCTGCAATACTTTTATATATACAATGGTTGGAGAGTACGAATATATACACATATATATATATATATATATATATATGCAAATGTAGTCATGCGAAGCCGCAGTAAAAGCTGACAGAACGGTTTGAGAACTTGTAGACGGGCTAGAGCGTTGAAACTTCAGGTTCAACATTCTCACTTGTTACATACCTTCTTTGTTACTTGTTAGTTAGAGGGTCTTCATTCTACTTTTATGTAAGCATCTTCTAGCTCCAAAATCGACAATTGCTCTGTCTTTTGCATGAATTGAAGATCTGTTGAAACATCGTCTCAAATGCTTCAGCATTACACATCGTAGCCTAAATTTGGATTCTTTCGCAACAACCAAAACGCGTTTAGGTAAACGTTCTGGACTATAAACGCCAGGAAATACACAATTTATAACTAACTAAAAAAATACAAAAGTCCGGAGATGCATAGTTTATAACTAATTGAAAATTATAAAAGTCCGGAGATAACATAGTTTATAACTAATTGAAAACTATAAAAGTCCGGAGATATATAAGTAAAGTTAAAAAGTAAAGAGAAACCGTCACGCTAAGTGGCGTATAGGGAATATGGTGTTAGTGACCATACATTTTACAGACTTGCACATGATTTTTGGAGTAATGTGGTCGGTATTATGCCCGTGCCGCTTTACTTTCCCAGAAAAAAATCCGGTACTCATTTAAGGCTGGGTGAACCCGGAAGCCGCCGGTTGGGATCGAACCCTACCTCTTGTGCTTTGTAGTCCAGTTTACTATCCACTGAGCTATCGCGGCTCCTCGGGGATACATAGTTTATAACTAATTGAAAACTATAAAAGTCCGAAGATAACATAGTTTATTATAACTAATTGAAAACTATAAAAGTCCGAAGATAACGTAGTTTATAACTAATTGAAAACTATAAAAGTCCGGAGATAACATAGTTTATAACTAATTGAAAACTATAAAAGTCCGAAGATAACATAGTTTATAACTAATTGAAAACTATAAAAGTCCGGAGATAACATAGTTTATAACTAATTGAAAACTATAAAAGTCCGGAAATAACATAGTTTATAACTAACTGAAAACTATAAAAGTCCGTAGATAACATAGTTTATAACTAATTGAAAACTATAAAAGTCCGGAGATAACATAGTTTATAACTAATTGAAAACTATAAAAGTCCGGAAATAACATAGTTTATAACTAACTGAAAACTATAAAAGTCCGAGATACATGATATATAAATAACTTCACACTAAAATATCTGCAATTTACAATCTCATTTTGGTCGACGAGAATTAAAATATAAAAACTTCAGAGCTTTGGAACATTACAATTGTAATTCTCTTATAGCAGGGGGCGATAAATCTCCTGTAAACTATTTTATTCTCCTTTTAGAAAAACTTCGCTTTATTAAGCCACCATTGGTCTGATCATTTTTGCAAGTAATTTATCAACCTTCTTGCAGCTATAATTTGAAGCATTTTGCGAAAAATAATTGTTGCCATATGATAATTCTATAACCGTTCATTTCGTAGAAAATATGACTATATGGAGGCGATGGATAGCAATAATAGTAAATAATTATTATGAATAAAGTAAGTAATATTAATAGTAAAAGAAAGCAATAAGAAAGGTCTCAGTTCGAATGACATGAAAATAGAAGTAATGGTAATATCGAAGAAAAAAATCATCATGCGGCATAAAAATAAACGACAGATTTGAAAAAAGTGCAACGTTTCAAATACTTGGGAAGAATAATAACATCATATAGAAGATGCACTTCAGAAATAAAAAAAAGCAGAATAGTTCAGGTCAAAATGGCATTTCAGAAAATTAAAAACGTCTTATGCGACAAATCTATGTCAATAGTAGTGAGAAAGAGAGTTCTTCGGTGCTATATAGAACCAATTCTGACCTATGGAAAAGAATCATGGACCGTAAAGAAACAAATGAAACGACGATTAGAGGCCACAGAGATGGGATTTCTCAGAAGAATATTGAAGGTTTTGTGGACAGCTAAAAAGACCAATGAGGAAATTTTCTAAGAGGCCAACACAAAAAGGGAGCTCCTAAGAAACATCAGAAAAAACAATCAACATTTTTCGGGCCCATCACGAGAAGAGGAAAGTTGGAATACTTGGTTACAACTGGCAAAATAAAAGGAAAGAGATATCGCGGACGACAAAGAGAGAAAATACTGGATAGCTTGGTGTCATGGTATGGAAAACAGTCAACAACAGAACTGATACCATGCAAGGTAGATGCTTGGGTCCATCCACGATTGTGGAAGGACATGATCGCCTACGCCAACCGGTATGGCACATGATGATGATGATGATGATAATAATGATGAGATAGCAATATTGATACATATCAGGCACTTTACATTTTACGTACACAGCTTTTACAATCGTTACTCATCATCTTATTTCTGAAGTTTTCGGGTGGGGTGGGGTGGAAGCCTTATGGATCTGAAAATTAAAGGCCGCTTATTCAGTGCATTCGCCACTAGGTTTTCACTTCACCCCAGATTTAAAAATAAAACAACCTTTGACCCTGCCGTGATTGGACCTGGCGCTCTTCTGTTTTAGAGCACCACAAATGATCGATTCGGTCACCCGCCCCTCTACATAATTAATAAGGCGCAATCTTCTGATTACAGACCAGGCATTGCAGGCACAAATGTTAACTTCTGTGGACAACAAGCGGACTGGTTCACACACTGTGCATATCAGGGCTATCTTTGGACTCTAGAAAATGTTCTAGAAACCTGTGAATTGTACAGAGAACTGTGAACATGAATGTTTCTCTAGAAAATGTTCTAGAAACATGTGAATTGTACGGAGAACTGTGAGCATGAATGTTTCTCCAGAAAATGTTCTAGAAACATGTGAATTGTACGGAGAACTGTGAGCATGAATGTTTCTCCAGAAAATGTTCTAGAAACCTGTGAATTGTACAGAGAAATGTGAGCATGAATGTTTCTACAGAAAATGTTCTAGAAACCTTTGAATTCTACAGAGAAGTGTGGAGAGGAATGTTACTCCAGGGAAACTAAAATACAGTTGATAGGCAAGCTATAGAGCCCCCGTGAAGGCCTCAGACTGACGGTTAAATCCACAAAGAATATATCTTCCTGAATCCTATATTTGGTATAGAAAACTTATAGATGAAGTCGATAATGAAGAAGAATACATTTTTGATGAAACTAAATGATACATTGACACTTTGATGATATTGAAAGTGTTGATGTTGGTAATTAAAAATAAAGAAAGAAAAAGAGCCCCGTCATGGCACGTGACGAAAAGGAACGTGATTACTGCCAATATCTTTTATCGACATTCAGCACACAAATTTTGAGGTAACGTGGTAGCTCATGCCAGGTTTCTTTCTTACAAAAAATTGGGTGCCCATTTAAGGCTGGAAGACTTCTGGAACCAGTGAAAGAGATCGATCACTTTATCTATCTTGGAAGTCACATTGATCGGGAAGGGGATACAAGTAAAGAAATTAGAACCAGAATAGCTAAAGCAGCAATGTCTTTCAGAAGCCTTGAAAAGTTGTGGAAATCAAAACTCATCAGCACAAAAACAAAACTTAGACTATTCAAATCAAATGTACTATCAACCCTTACGTATGCATGTGAAAGCTGGAAAACAACAAGAGATATAGAAACAAAGTTGAACGCATTCGAAAATAAATGTCTAAGGAAAATACTTGGTATAGCATGGAACGAATTCAAAACAAACGAGGAAATTAGAGAAATTGCCAATCTACCACTAATATCTTCAGTAATCAAGAAAAGACGATGGTCATATCTTGGACATATGATGAGGAGAGATAATAACCGAATAACAGAACAAGTCATCATGTGGGAAACAACAGGTAAGAGGAAAAGAGGCCGACAAAGAGAGACACTGAGAAGAACATTGATGAGAGAGGCAAGAGCAGCAGGAATCAGCTCCCTCATTGAGATAGAGTTGCTTGCGCAGAACAGAGACAAATGGCAAGATTTGATAAAAGATCTTTACAAGGATTGACAACTGTTAGAATACAAATTTAGATAAGAGAGAGAGAGTGTCTGTGTCTTTGCTCTACGGGCCGGCTACAGCTCGAAAGGTCAATAGATAGATTTAAGGCTGAGTGAACCTGGAAGCCGTCGATCTGGATCGAACTCAACCTCATGTCCTTAGTAATGCAGTTCACTAAACCCTGAGTTATCGCGACTCCCCTTGTTGGTATTCTTATTCTTCTAAATTTCAGCTTCCTGTGGAGCATAGGCCTTCAGCAAACACTTTCCAAGCCGTTCTGTTTCTTGCCGTTCTTTTAAGATCATTCCATGTTATTCCCATCATCTTCATCTCTGCTTCTATTTGTCTTCTCCAAGAATTTACATCTCTTAGATAGAGAACCTTTATCTTTCCTGGATGGCGGATTTACGTTCATTCTTTTCTTTGACTTGTCCATATTTGTGAAGTTTTTTCCGGCTTATATTTTTACAGTTCGGGATAGTCAGTCCCATGCCCAACCCTCCTTAGTCGCCTTTTACGTACATGCATGGTAGGGAGCAGCGCCTTTATTCTTTACTCCCCTTTTGGGCCCCTGCAGCGCACGGGCGCTTGTTGGTCTTCTATCTATCTATTTTACTTTCGTGCCGAAGACGGCACATAGGGAAGAACCACAATCTCAAAAACAGAAACCTTGCGTGCCAAAATGACACATATTGTGGAGATCACTGCTTCTAAAATCTATGGCTCTGTTTCCATAACAATGCTTTTTACAATGACAGCTTGTCAAGCCATCGATCAATCTCCTTAGTCGCCTCTTACGACATGCCTGGAAGGTCACAGTGTCACTATTCTTTACTTCCCTCATAATGAAGCCCCGGTAAAACACGGGAAATTATTGGTCTTAAGTTCCGCTAAATAACATCTTCGTAAGCAATTTTAAAATATATGTGATATTCAGTCTCATTGCACAACAGATAGAATCGTTTGGTCGCGCGATAAAACTGAAATATTAACACACTACACAATAAACATTCATTAAACGCTATGTGAAGGGCCGACGACGAAAAAGAGGGATTTATGAAATATCCGAAACACGAGAAAACATAACAGGAGAAAAGACCAACAGAAAAACTAACTATAAAAACCACAATCTATATCGCCCATCGAAGCTGAAAGCAGATGAGAAAGAAAAGAAGAAGTTACATTATGACGAGTTTTTTTTGTTTTTTTTTTTGTATTTTAGAGTTACTGTAGCCTTCGTCTTTTCCGCCTTCTTCTTCTATCCTTCCTCTGCTGCCGTTGGCGTCGAGGGGAGAAACAATCTGCGATTCTTTGCTCTTCTGTTGGCCTCTTCTGATGTTATTCCTCCTAGTGACTCTAGTATTCCCTTTATCCATCTCTTTCTCGGTCTTCCTCTTAATCTGGCGTTTTCGTAGCGCTTATTTAAGGCTCTTTGAGTCATTGTTAGATCTTTTTGTCTTGTTATGTGGCCGAACCAATTTATCTGTTGTTTCTTTATGTCTTCGTCAATCTGTGATAAATATCGACTAAAGGCTCGAAGCCTTGTGTCAGTGATGTTCTAGGTCAGACAAGTCCGTACATAAAATATATTCTTTCTTGATTCCCAGCTGCCAGCTTTAATCTATACACGCGGCGTATATTTTATAATAGCAACATTGTCAAGCAACGGAATCTACGGAATGCTTTCTTTTGTACTATATCTTTTATATATTTATTGCCAAATAAATACTCCATGAAATACTATATTATTATAATTTTTTAAAAAAAAGTTATCTTAACCGACATTATGAAATTGCTAGTGTCTGCCGGTAAAAAAGAGACTTGGGGTTGTGGAGGGTGGGGGGGGGGGACGGTGGCATACAGGATGCGAGAATAAAGGTCGTATGTTCAGAGCAGTTGCAACCAGGTGCTCGGGTCTGAGCTTTTATTTTATATCTCAAAAAGCCTTCACTCTCGCAGGATTCGAGCCTGCTTTCTCCAGGTTTGGAGCAAGACGAATTATAGATTCGGCTATTTGCTCTAGATTCTATGAAAGACAGTTAAAATTAGCAATGAATCTTGGCGTTCGTTTGGTCATTCTCAAATAAAAAAAATTGGTATATATTTGCAGAAACGCAGTTGCAGTTACTTGGACTGGCTGTTTTCAAACATTTTTTTTGGGGGGGTTTATTTTTCCAGTCCCACAATTGGATATCAAAATTGAAGGAATAGACTTGGAGACAGTTCAGAGCTACAACTACCTTGGACATACTATAACCAGTAATGGAAAATGTACAACTGAAATAAACAAAAGATTAGGAATGGCAAAAAGTAGTTTTAATGTCATGAAGAACATACTAACATCAAAACAACACCAGGGCTAAAACTAAGAATAGCAAAATGTTATGTCTTCTCAACATTCCTATATGATGCAGAAACACGGACATTAGACAAGAGAACAGAACAGAGAATTGAAGCCTTTGAAATGTGGATATATAGAAGAATAGGTAAAATTGGATGGAAGGAAAAAAAAACAAACGAGGAAATCTTAAAGTAACTAAAAATGAAAAAAGAACTACTAAACACAATTCAAACAAGACAAATGCGATTTTTGGGTCATGTTAAAAGACACAACAGCCTACTAAAAGTAATCCTGGAGGGGAAAATACAAGGTAAAAGAGGCAGAGGCAGACCAAGACTAACATGGACGAGTAACATCAAAAGATGGACAAACCAGCCAATGACAACCTGCACCTTCAAAGCAAGAGACAGAGCAGAATGGCGTCTCATGGTAGCCAACCTTCGTTGCCGAGATGGCACTCGATGATGATGATTTTTCCAGTTAGTGACAGTAAATGGGACGAAAGAATCATAAATGATCAACGGCTCAGAAGGCGAAAACAAGCAAATGTTTAGTAAACAAAGAGGCAAACTCAGGACACGGAAGATGAATATAACTGACCATAGTGAAAGAGATTGGAGCCTCATCACATACTATTCAAAGAACGAAATGGAAAAAAATTCTAACTTATGTCAGAAGAAGGATATGGAAATAGGAATAGCAGACAACTATTTTAATGCCATGAAAAATATATATGGCCCTTTTCATCTTGTCAGACGGTCTAGTGGAGGCTATTGTGTATTTTTTTGAGGTTTTGTTTTTGTCGAACAGTTTCTCTAGTGGCTAATTCTACCAATGTTTGACAAACACACACGGCCACAGAATTAACAATTCAGGCCCACTGATGCACATGGTTTTCCATACTTTTTCATGTGTCTTTTCTCTTTTAAGTTTTGTTTTATCACAGTCTTAAATGATGTTATGACATTCCTTATACATGCTCTCCATGATGTGCGATCACTTGTCAGATGTTCCAAGTAATTTTCTCAGATGGAGAAGTCATTCAGAGATGATTTACAGATATCTCGATGAAAAATATAATAGCAGCAAAACAAATAACACCAGGGCTGAAACTAAGAGTAGCAAAATGTTATATCTTCTCAATATTCCTTTATGGTGTAGAAACATGGACATTAGACAAAAAAACTGAACAGAAAATTGAAGCCCTTGAAATGTGGATTGATAGAAGAATACGAGGAATTGGATGGAAAGAAAATAAAACACATTTATAAAGTCTTAAAACAACTAAAATGAAAAGAAAACTACAAAACACAATTTAAACAAGACGAAGGAGATTTTTGGGACCAGTTAAAAGACACATCAGCCTGCTAAAAGTAATATTGGAAGGGAAAATTCAAGGTAAAAGAGGCAGAAGGTCATTAAGCCTGCCACAGAGGGGGGGCTGGCGACCAATAGTTGCCACGGTTTGAGCATTGCGAGCAGGGGCGGTTGTAGGTAAAATGACGTCACCCGGCTATAGCTGACATGTCTCGAGACGTTACAAGTATTGGGTGGTTTTCGGGAAAAACGCCTCAGAGGGTAGGCTCAGAGATATCGGTGGCGACGGGCAGACCAAGACTTTGACAAGTAACATCAAACCACGGAGAAGTCAGCCTATGACAACCTGCACTATCAAAGCAAGAGACAGAGCGAAATGGCGCTCCATGGTAGCCACCCTTCGATGCGGAGATGGCGCGACACTCAATGATGATGATCATTTTCCATTGTATTTTTTCCTGATTGATTTTTCTGATACAATTAAAACATGTACACTACATGGCGACTGCAATAGACATGATCTCCTTATACACAGTATCACAGCAACCACATCGCGGCAAACCCCAGTAATACTTTTATTATTATTTTGTATCATTTGTATTTAATATTTTATGTTTATTTTGCCGGTATTAAGCCTGTTATGCAATGTCGAAAACTGTCTTGAGATTTCTTCAAACATTGTTATGTTTTAAACCTACATTAAAACTATTTGCCATACATTTTTCTCTAACATAACAGAGCACGAATCAATTCCATATTTTCATAAACTGTTTACAAAATATGCGCATCTAAATGGCATTGAAAGAACAAACAGACATTATCACAAACATAGATTGTGCTTATTTTGCAAAAATAATGATTTACATTAACAGGTGCTGAATAAAAGTTTCCAACAATATCTAAATGGGAAATGGGATTCTCTGATTTGTTTTTTGTTTTTTTTTTCTGAAAAATAGGTTCCAAATTGTTAATGTTTTCAAGCAGAATTCTGGGAAGACATTTACATGGGTTTTGCTCAAACACATCTCACTCTTAGTGTATACAAGTTACTCATATTGCAAATATGAGCAATTTTGCAATATGAGTAATGTTGGAAAATACTTAAAAATACTCAGATATCTCAACAGAAAGGGAAGAAATAAAACTAGTGCCTATGTTTAAGTTCGTTTAGCAATAAAAAATGTGAAGAGACTGGAGTCACCAGGAAGTGATGATATTCCTGCTGAATTCATCCAAACTGGAGGGGAGGTCAGCGATCGTGTTTACGACGCACTGTGTGTGACGAATCTTTAAAATGCAGACTGGCCGAAAGTCAGGAAAATATCAGTGTACATCACCATTCTAAGAGAATAAACCTGGAGCTGTGTACCAACTACACAACTATTGCCCTAACAAGTCATGCCGTAAACACTCTTATAGGTTATTATGACGAGAATAGAAAGGAAGTTAGAACAGAAATTTCCTGTAGTTCAAGCGAGGTTCAGCCATAGTAAGGGAACCCGGGAACACATCTTTAACATGAGCAACATCTTTGTGAAGTGTAGGGAATACGACACAGAACTGCATACATGCTTCATAGCTTACATCAAGTTAGTCTTTGACTGCGTTCAAAATCTGAAACAGTTGAACCCCATGAAAGAAATGTGATTTGTAACTCAACTTATACAAATGATCAAATCTCAGTATCACGAATAGCAAGCAATGTAGCGAGCGAAACATCAAATTTGCTTTTAAGTTCAAAAAAGGGCGAAGCAGGAATGCATTCCCTATCCATACCTGCTCAAAGTCTATGATGAGAACATCATGAGAAACGTCATAACAAATGACAGGTTTGTGATGTCAAAGCTTTTCACAATTTAAATGACAACATAACACCAGAACTCAGATACGCCGATGACACAATTCTCGTCTAAAACAGAACGCAAAAGTATTAAAATAGAAAATCGAGTGTATTAAAAACACAATGAAGAGCAAAACCTCTATTTAAATATACAGTAAACTAAGATAATGTCCACTGACAAAACAAAAAGCCAACCAAAAATCATCACTTACAAGTAAGAGCTAGAATTGTAACAAACAATGAATATGTGGAAACAGTAGTAACTAATAGAGACTGCCAGAAAGTGATCAAAAGAAGATTAGCAATAGCAACACACAAATATGACGCCATGAAGAACATATAGAACAATACATACAAGGCAGTAACATTAAAAATACTGAGGGCATCAGTAATCTTTAATAGAGTAATATATGGCTGTCAATCACCGACAATCAAATAAAAAACAATGATGAAAATCAATTAATCCGAAACAAAATGCTACGTAAAAATCCATAAGATACCTAGGATAATGAAAAAAAGTGCAATAAAGACATAGTAAAAGACTTAAACGTGAAAGAACTGCTTTATAAACGTCGTTCTACAGAGGAAATTAAAATGCAATGGACATATCAAAAGACAAAGAAGGCTGGAAAGAACATTAATGGAAGGCATGGTTCCTGGACGATGCATCAACGGTAAGATCACGAAGAAAGTGGTTTCAAGATATGAAAGTGACTTTGAACATGACAACAGAAGAAGTGGGAGATCATGTTGGAGACCGAGATTCTTTCAGACAGGCCTTGGTGAGAGCAAATCTTCGGCCAGTAGCGTACGACCTGATGATGATGTTCATATTGTGACACATTTTCATTATGAAAAAAAATGTGTAAACGTTTTTGAACGTGACGACATTACAGTGTTCAACTTTTTAGTCTGTTAAAACTAGGAATATAATTCGAAAGATAGAGTTAATAACCAGACAGCGTACATGAAGAAAATATATCTTTTAAATTGCTGTAACGAAAGATTCATCTTAGTGGGATACATAAATAAATAAATGTTTTACAATTGTCAGAGAGTTAGATAACAGTCTAACGATTCGTTCTTTTCGGCATTTTAAATGTTGAGTTCTTAACACAGCATGAGTTGTTTGTATGTGATTCCTTGAAAATTAGATTTACAGGTGTGTTCGTAAATTACATTCTCGGGTATACTTATTCTTCTCAGTGATTCTCATGTAGGGTCGTTGTTATTAGTATCACTCTCGTGATGAGTGAGAATCATTCTCTGCGGAATGCCGCCTCGCATCGTGAGTTTCGAGGCTTGAAGAGACACTATCCAGAAGTCTCCGAACACTTCTGGATATGCCACCGAGCACATATGGGTGAAAACTCGCGTGCTAGGACGCCGATTAAAGTCTCGTATTTTACCTTTACTCTATATTTTGCTTAGGTCATAAGGTGAAGAAACTGGACAGTGCACATGCTGTAACCTGACATTGACTCATAGACGGACTGCTTGTAGCAGATCATTGGACAAAATCTGGTCAAGATACTACCCAACTTGTTCCTCTTTGCTCTGGAAACATACTAACCAGTCTGATCAAACAGTGGGGGAGGGGTGTCGTCGTGAAGTCGTATATGTTGGACCAAAAAGCACGTACCTGTATATTGCAGCTTGCTGCCTACCACTAAAACACGTAACTATGCCCATTTAATGTCATTTTAAGGGTGAACGACAGTAAGGAGCATTTTAAATGGCTGCTAAGATTTAAAACAAAATTTAAGGGTTTATATTATTTTCTAAATATATATATTTTTTTAATTGATTTCGTCTCATTTGTAGACCTTTACTTCGAAACGTTGGTTGATTGGTCTTGTCTCGTTAGGATGGCTGAAACATCCACGTATCGTCTTTGATTGTATCTACTCCAGGTCTGTTTTGGGCTTACATGGTTTTCTTCACAAGAGGACCTATCGTCGAGTTGAAGCAGAGGTAGCTCGTGTAATAGAGGAGATCTCAGCACGTATGGTCATGTTCGAGGTACAGTAAGGATAACCTTTCAACTGGACTTAACTAAAAGACATGCACACACAAAAAAAACATTTTAATCTCAACAGAGTCCAGATATGCACAAGAACGGTACTACATCTAACAGAGAAGTAACGAAATGAACAAACAATACATCATCTACAGACACTCATAATTATATTATACCTTCCTACTTTCACTTGACGCTTCAAAGTAACATCAGACGGATGAGAGAAAGGAGGAGAAAAATATTACAAAGTAATATAATTCAGATATTTAGTTCGGGAGGGGGCCGCGATAGCTCAGTGGTTAGTGAACTGGACTACAAAGTACAAGAAGTAAGGTTCGATCCCAGCCGACGGCCTCCGGTTCACCCAGCCTTTAATGGGTACCGGATTTTTTTCTAGGAAAGTAAAGAGGCACGGGCGTAATACCGACCACATTACCCCAAAAATCACGTGCCGAAGGTCTGTAAAATTTATGGTCACCAACACCATATTCCCTGTACGACACTTAGCGTGACCGGGGTACTTTACTTTCTTTATGTAGTTCGGGACTGTATGAGGGAAAAAAAAGTAACCTTTAAAGTTTGTGAGGGGTCGATTGACCCGATTGTTTAGTGTTAACATCGCAGTTTGTGAGGGGTCGATTGACCCGATTGTTTAGTGTTAACATCGCAGTTTGTGAGGGGTCGATTGACCCGATTGTTTAGTGTTAACATCGCAGTTTGTGAGGGGTCGATTGACCCGATTGTTTAGTGTTAACATCGCAGTTTCTGAGGGGTTGATTGACTCGATTGGTTAGTGTTAACATCGCAGTTTGTGAGGGGTCGATTGACCCGATTGCTTAGTGTTAACATCGCAGTTTGTGAGGGGTCGATTGACCCGATTGTTTAGTGTTAACATCGCAGTTTGTGAGGGGTCGATTGACTCGATTGTTTAGTGTTGACATTGCAGTTCTTGAGGGGTTGATTGATTCGATTGTTTAGTGTTAACATCGCAGTTTGTGAGGGGTTGATTGACTCGATTGTTTAGTGTTGACATTGCAGTTCTTGAGGGGTTGATTGATTCGATTGTTTAGTGTTAACATCGCAGTTTGTGAGGGGTTGATTGACTCGATTGTTTAGTGTTGATAACGCAGTTTGTGAGGGGTTGAGTGATTCGATTTTTTAGTGTTGATATCGCAGTTTGTGAGGGGTTGATTGACTCGATTGTTTAGTGTTGATAACGCAGTTTGTGAGGGGTTGATTGATTCGATTGTTTAGTGTTGGCATCACAGCTTATGAGGGGTCGATTGACTCGATTGTTGAGTGTTGATATCGCAGTTTCTGAGGGGAGATTGACTCGATTGTTTAGTGTTGATATCGCAGTTTGTGAAGGGTCGATTGACTCGATTGATTAGTGTTCTGCACACACATAGGACATTCCTTCTTGCATTTAATTCCAACATAACCGACTCTTTATTTCACGATTTTATTGTGGAAACCCAGCGAGCCATATTCAACGATTGTAATATCTTTGTGTGACCAAACAAATGGATTTCAAAGATTAGTAATTACCATTAGACGGGAAAAAGGTATACACTATCGCCGTGAAACGTATAGACTATTATTATGTTATGTTATGTTATGTTATGTTATGTTATGTTATGTTATGTTATACTGTACCTTACTTTACTGCTTTGTAAGTAAATTAAAGTGGAAAGCCAAGGGGCTTATAGGGAATATGGCGTTAGCGACCATCATTTTTAATAGACCTTCGGCACATGATTTTTGGGGTAATGTGGTCGGTATCACGCCCGTGCCGCTTTATTTCCCACAAACAATCCTACACCTAGTTAAGGCTGGATGAACCTGGTAGCTGTCGATCAGGATCGAACCAGACTTCTTGACCTTAGTAGTCTAGTTCACTAACCACTGAGCAATCGAGGCTCTCTGTATTGTATTGTTGTATTGTATTATATTTTATATATATATATATTCATGTGCACCGTGTCAAAAAGAAACAACGGATATCCAATACCAAGACAATATCAAAGTAGTCAGCTCATATGCCCTCCAACACTATATATCTCTCATCTTGTCAATAAATATGAACTCAGTGAAGATTAGAGTGAGTGGCTGCGATGTCCAATCTTTTAAAAATAAAATGTCCTGCTTTTTTAAGATAAAATGTGATGTTTTTTAAATAAAAAATATTGCTTTCAAAAATAAAAAGTATTGTTTTTTTCAGATAAAATATCCTGTTTTGCTTTTTCTCTTCTTCAGTAACACTTTATATTACTGGCTTGCCATGTATTTGACCATCTAAGAAGTACATCATCATCATCATCATCATGTACCGGGCCTGCTGACGTAGGTGATCATGTCTCTCCACAACTTTCGATCTCGACAGTTATCTATCATTTCTGTTGTTGACCTTCTGCCAAGCCTTTCTCTTAAGCTGTCTGGTATCTTTTCTCTTTGCTTCCCTCTATCTCTTCGTCCCTCAATATCCGCCAAAAAGAAGGATACAGTGAAAAATAAAAAAAACCACACAAAAAACTAACATTCCAATCTAATCTGTTGGGAGATAAGGTGGAGCTCCAGACGACAGATAAATGTGTCACAGTCACTTCTCTGACAGTGCAAATACTAAAATGTGAACACTAGAGGAAGACTAAGAAGGCCAGACGAGTGCACTAACAACTTCGGAACCGCAGCTTCCTGTTGTGTAATAGCTTCCTCAGAAAATTGACGATAGTAAAGCGGAAGTCGCATTTACCCAACCCTTTAAAAACAAATCCTAAAAATCAAAAGGAAATAAAAAAAAATATGGGATTACAAGTTGCTCGAAGTGAATGGCCTGTTAGAAAAAAAATATCCACGAGTATTTGAGTTGTGACGTCAGAGTTGTAATTTCCTCTTTCCTGCACTTGTTGTGTAATTCTTAATTGCTTATTTTGCTTGCAGTGAATGTGTGGATTATTCTCTCCAGTCGTGATATTTCGTTTTCGTTCTTTAACTTTACGATGTATACAGAAATATAGCACTGAAATTACATAACCTTTATACTAAAGCAACAATCTTTTGGACACAATGTTCAAAGGAAGATGTGCACTGTTTGTTTGTGCACTATTCTTTTTCTGTTGTATAATAATTTATCACACATGTTTACAAATCAATGCTGTTCCACACTGTTCATTACCAGTGTCTTTGTTTATTTCTTCTTCTGTTCCGGTCAATATGGCGGATATGCGGCAGGAACCGTTGATGCACTGTCTGAAAAATGTTCCTTGTTGCAGTTTCCTCATACTCCAAGTCCGGCTTGCTGCCGGAACTACTGAGTTTAGTGCTCTGTGCACACCGTGAGCTGTGTTGTTTATCCGGATCATGTTTTGATATTCCGATTGCTTACGCTGAATCATGATATCGTATGACGATGGACAGATAGTTGCGTTCACTTTTGGTGCGGCTACGCCTTATGTCTTTTGACGTGTGCTGTGACTGCTATGATGGGTACTGTAACTACCATTCTTTATTTGGATCCTTCAATAAAATTAGATGTTAATTCGGGTGATTCCAATGGCAATTGAGGATTGGACATTGAATTGAGGAATTGAGCAATTATGGATTTTAGTTCGTCTGCAGTGATACCGGGGCCTTCGACTAACTACAACTATTAACTACAACTATTAACTACAACTATTAACTACAACTATTAACTACAACTATTAACTACATCTATTAACTACATCTATTAACTACATATATTAATTACAACTATTAACTACATCTATTAACTACAACTATTAACTACAACTATTAACTACAACTATTAACTACATCTATTAACTACATCTATTAACTACATCTATTAACTACAACCATTAACTACAACTATTAACTACATCTATTAACTACATCTATTAACTACAACTATTAACTACATCTATTAACTACAACTATTAACTACAACTATTTACTACAACTATTAACTACATCTATTAACTACATCTATTAACTACATCTATTAACTACAACTATTAACTACAACTATTAACTACATCTATTAATTACATCTATTAACTACAACTATTAACTACAATTATAAACTTCAATTATTAACTACATCTATTAACTACAACTATTAACTACAACTATTAACTACAACTATTAACTACATCTATTAACTACATCTATTAACTACAACTATTAACTACATCTATTAACTACAACTATTAACTACAATAATAAACTACAATTATTAACTACATCTATTAACTACAACTATTAACTACAATTATAAACTACAACTATTAACTACAACTATTAACTACATCTATTAACTACAACTAGTAACTACAATTATTAACTACATCTATTAACTACACCTATTAACTACAATTATAAACTACAACTATTAACTACAACTATTAACTACATCTATTAACTACAACTAGTAACTACAACTATTAACTACATCTATTAACTACACCTATTAACTACAATTATAAACTACAACTATTAACTAACTACAACAATTAGCTACAACTATTATCTACAACAGGTAAAAGAGGCAGAGGCAGACCAAGACTAACATGGAGGAGTAACATCAAAAGATGGACAAACCAGACTATGACAACCTGCACCATCAAAGCAAGAGACAGAGCAGAATGGCGATCCATGGTAGCCAAACTTCGATGCGGAGATGGCACTCAATGATAATGTAATTCGATTGATAACTGTAACTATTAACTACAACTATTAACTACAACTATTAACTAACTACAACTATTAACTACAACTATTAACAACAACTATTAACTAACTACAGGGAGTCGCGATAGCTCAGTGGTTAGTGAACTGGACTACAAAGGACAAGGGGTAGGGTTCGATCCCAACCGACGGCTTCCGGGTTCACCCAGCCTTTAATGGGTACCGGATTTTTTTCTGGGAAAGTAAAGCGGCACGGGCGTAATACCGACCACATTACCCCAAAAATCATGTGCCGAAGGTCTGTAAAATTTATGGTCACTAACACCATAATCCCTGTACGCCACTTGGCGTGACGGGGGTACTTTACTTTTTTTTTTTATTAACTAACTACAACTATTAACTACAACTATTAACTACAACTATTAACAACAACTATTAACTAACTACAACTGTTAACTACAACCATTAAATACAACTATTATCTACAACTACAGCTGTTCCACACTATTATATTGTGCTATTTATATAACCTTCTGTATTTACCTTACAATTTTCAACTTTATGGTGGAATAATATTATCTCTCTCTTTCTCTCTCTTTCTCTCTCTCTCTCTCTTTCTCTCTCTCTAATACGTAATGTCACACTTTGGTATATATTAACACCACAATATGATTATTTTTTTTCTTTCAGCTATCCCGTCATTTTCTATGGATCTTCATTACATGCTTTTCATGCACTCTAGAAAAAAATAATAAATCCAGTATCTATTTACAGAAGCTGGGTGAATCCAGAAGCCGTGCCGTTACGAGAAAAAAAAAAAAAAAATCACCAAATCTGAAAACTGAACCCACACCTTTTTTGGTCAACATCGAGCGCACTAACTATAAAGCTATCGAGGCCACGGTGGTTTGAAATAAGAGTTTTCTTTCCCTTCAAAGCAAATGCTAAATCGATGAAATTCCATACACATATGAGAAACAAGAAGGAATAAACATATATTATCTCTTTACTTGTACTGCCATACCTACTAGAAATCTTCATCCTTCTGTGAGGTAACACCTTGTTTATGTGCCAGCTTTATATCACTATAGAAGTCTTGAGGGACGGAAATCTTTGTGACTACTTTTTCCTATATTTTTTTTTTTTTACCAACAGCTAATGTGTCCCTCGCTATGCAGGCAAATATTCTCCGATCTCTGAGGTACTCTAATATTTTTATGTATTTTTTTGGGTTGGGGTTGGGGGGGGGGAGAAATTTATTTTCTATCAGATTTTGCATGAGCAGAGACCATTTATGGCCCCCACATAGGGATTTTCATCAGCCAATGTTTCTATAAAATATAAAAAGAAACAACAGATAAAATGGTTTGGCCACGTGATAAGGCAGAAAGATCAAAACACAACGAGCCTTCAACAAACGTGAGAATACCAGACCCAAGGGTCGACCACGAAAAAGATGGATGGATGGAATATTAGAAGCACTAGGAAACATGACAGCAGCAGAGACGAATAGAAGGGCAAAAGGCCGCAAATTATATCTCCCCTCGACGCTGAAAGGCAAATGAGGAAGGAAAGAAGAAGAATGTTTCTTTATCGTGTGCAGAATGCACACGTGACCTGATTTTTACCGTTATCCGAGAGGGACACACTAACCAGTGATAGTACGCCACGAAGAAACCACTGAATCAAATAAAAATGGCCATGTTTGTGGCGGGATTAAAAAACCTGGGCTTTCTTGCTTAAAGGCGGACGTCTTACTGCAAGCCCACCAAGCCTCTCACAGCCCATGACGGTAACATTTTTATGTTATTTTTGTAAAAGTTAACCCCCCCCCTTCCTTATCACTACTGCTTCATTAGTGTGCTCCAGGTAGGTTACCTCGACCAGTTACATTGTTCATCATAATGTGCCATACCGGTTAGCGTAGGCGATCATGTCCTTACACAATCTTCTATCCACAGTGCATTGTATCAATTCTGTTGTTGACTGTTTTCCATGCCATGACACCAAGCTATCTAGTATTTTCTCTCTTTGTCGTCCGCGATCTCTCTTTCTCTGTATTTTGCTTGTCAGTTGTAACCAAATATTTCAACTTTCCTCTTCTCATGATTTGCCCGAAAAATATTGATTTTTTTTTCTGATGTGTCTTAGGTTCTCCCTTTTTATTACATCGTTAAGAATCGTAAAAGCAATCATTTCGACCACATGTCATGACGAAAGGGGTGAGACAGGGATGCACCATATCTCCATACATGTTCAACATCTATGTCGAGAACATCATGAGAAATGTCAGAAAAAAATGACTGATTTGTGAAGTTCAACTCTTTCAAAATAAATGGCAACATAATTTCAGAAACCAGATACGTTGAAGACACAGTACTCCTCTCAAACAGTGCAAAAGAATTAAAAGCGATAATTGAGTATGTTGAAAAAACACAGTGAAGAGCAAAATCTCTATCTAAACATACAGCAATTTAAGATAAAGTGCATGTACAAAACAAAAAGTCAACTCAAAATCATCACTAACAGTGAAGAACTTGAAATTGTAACAAATTATGAATATGTGGGATCTGTTGGAACTAACAGCAGCAGAGGCGAACAGAAGAGCAAAAGACCGCAAATTACTGTCATAAAAAGATCTAAAGAAGATTAGCAATATCACAAAAAAAAAGTAGACGCCATGAAGAATGTGACACAATAATATGCAAGGCAGTAACATTAAAATTACTGAGAACATCTTGCGGATAACAACTTACGGTTGTGAATCATGGACAATCTCGCAAACAGCTAATAAGATAATTGAATCACTCGAAACAAAATGCTACAGAAAAGTCATTCAGATACCTTGGATAACGAAAAAGAGCATCGAAGACATTAAAATATTTAAACATTAAAAAGAACTGGCTTATAAACACCATTCTACAGAGGAAATTAAAATATTAGGGTCACGTCAAAAGACACAGCGGGCTGGAAAGAGTAATAGTAGAAGGCATGGTTTCTGGGCGACAGCATCAAGGGCAGACCAAGAGGAAGGTTTGTTTCAATACGTCGAGGATACCTTGAACATGACAACAGAAAAAGTGAGAGATTGAGACAGATTCTTTCAGACAGGCTGTGGTGGATGCAACGTTCTGAAAAGAATATACGACCTGATGATGCCATGATTACCTCGCCTAACAAAACAAATTCATAATTCTACAGAGCAGAGTCACCTGCCATAGAAACAACAGCATGCCAAAATAAAGATGGAAAGACAACATAAATGAGTTGACACACTTTATTTCGTAATGCTCAAAAAGGTTCGCGTCAGAGGATGATGAAAGAAAGTGATACATTGCCACAACGATCCAAAAGGTCAAAGATTAAGCGAGCAAGTAATATCTCCCATCGTCTGGCGACCGACTTTTACCTTATATCAAAACACATAAAACTCCTTTCACTTCTCACATCTCGCATTACACTCCAAGCGAAAGAAAACAAAAACATATTTTAACGAGCCTGCAAAAAGATACTAAAACCGTTCTTTTTACGATCAACTGGTCCTCTGATATAGTTTATAAACTCCTCCCTCCACAAGGTCATCAGTCTAACAAGTTTCATATACCACGGGAAAGCAATCATAAGTCAACACTGATCTGAGTATAAACATTTTACATAATGAAGGCTATCATGCACACACTAGAATGAGGTAATTGGCATTCGATACAGAGCAGAATATTACAATCATAATTACGTGCCTGCAGACGGCGAATGTAATGAGTCGTGCTGGCGTTCACACCGTTATGAGCTTCATTTACTTGCATTTTTCTCATTTGGTCCCGGGTGTTTGTTAGCATTAGAATGTTTACAATGGCGGAGATGCATCTTGCCGCAAACACAAGAACGGTAACTTGCAAAATATTTCAGTTTCTAGAGATATCAAAGTTGAGGGTTAATTATTTATCTTATTCGTTTTCCTCTTTTTCTTCTCCTTAATTTTAATATTCTTCTGCATATTAATTCTCTTTCTCTTTCTCTTCACCTACTTCTTCTTCTTCTCCTCATTCATTTGTTATATAATCTACTACTATAACTGCTACTATTATACTACTACTGTACTACTACTACTACTACTATTACAATACTACAACTACTACTACTACTACTACTACTAATACCGCTGCTTATACTAGTGCTAACACTACTACTCTCTACTGTTACCACTACTACTGCTACTACTACTGCTACTACTACTACTGCTACCACTGCTACTACTGCAACTACTACAACAATTACAAATACTACAAATACAACAACTACTACAACTACTACTACTTTTGCTACTACTACTACTATTACTACCACTGCTACTGATACTGCTACTACTACTATTTCTACTACTGCCACTACTACTAATACTACTGCTACAACTACTGCTACCACTGCTACTACTGCTACTACTACTACTGCTACCACTGCTACTACTGCTACTACTACTATTTCTACTACTGCCACTACTACTAATACTACTGCTACAACTACTGCTACCACTGCTACTACTGCAAATACTACCACAACAGCTACCAATACAACAACTACTGCTACTACTACTGTTATTATTACTTCTGCTACTCCCAGATCGACTTATCTTTATTGCCAACTATCAGTTTCTGATCCACTACTTCCCGCCGAATTACGTCATGTCAAATTAGCTTGTACGTGAGTCAATATAAAAGGACTTGCGGTACCAGAGTCAATATAAAAGGACTTTGCAATCACAAGCCATTTTAGACACCTGCCACCACGAAGAGGACATCAGCGTGTTGATTGGGTTAAAGCTAATACAAGTAAGTATACCACTGGATAGAGACCGTAGATTCGACCAGAAGTATTGCGTAGAGTAAGTGTAGTTATTTTGCGCCGAATATATATTGTAGGCATTAGAGTTCAATGCAGTTCAGTTCGACACCTGGAAGTCATGATCCAGGCGGGCACACCTCCCTTAGAGTGCCAAGAAGCTAAAGGCCCGAAACATTTTGCTGAGAGTGGTGTGGGTTGGGGGGGGGGTCTCTTCTGATGACCAGATTACCTCCTGCTGCGAAGCTCTGTATAAAGAGTTTTCTGTTACTACTATTACCACTACTGTTACTACTATTACCACTTCTGTTACTACTATTGCCACTACTGTTACTACTATTACCACTTCTGTTACTACTATTACCACTACTGTTACAACCATTACCAATACTGTTACTACTATTACTACTATTACTACAGCTGCTACAACTATTACCACTACTATTACTACTATTACCACTACTGTTACTACTATAACCACTACTGTTATTACTATTACTACTACTGTTACTACTATTACCACTACTGTTACTACTATTACTACTACTGTTACTACTATTACTAATACTGTTACTACTATTACCACTACTGTTACAACTATTACCAATACTGTTACTACTATTACTACTATTACCACAGCTGCTACAACTATTACCACTACTGTTACTACTATTACCACTACTATTACTACTATTACCACTACTGTTACTACTATTACCACTACTGTTAATACTATAACCACTACTGTTACTACTATTACCACTACTGTTACTACTATTACCACTACTGTTACTGCTATTACCACTACTGTTACTACTAATGCAACTACTGTTACTACTATTACTACTACTGTTACTACTATTACCACTACTGTTGCCACTATAACCACTAATGTTACTACTATTACAACTACTGTTACTACTATTACCACTACTGCTACAACTATTACCACTACTATTACTACTATTACCACTACTGTTACTACTATTACCACTACTGTTACTACTATTACTAATACTGTTACTACTATTACCACTACTGTTACTACTATTACAACTACTGTTACTACTATTACAACTACTGTTACTACTGTTACTACAACTGTTACTACTATTATTACTACTGTTACTACTATTACCACTACTGTTACTACTATTACAATTATTGTTACTACTATTACCATTACTGTTACTACCATTAGTACTACTATCAGTACTACTATCAGTACTACTGTTGCTACTATAACCACTACTGTTACTACTATTACTACTAATGTTACTACTACTGTTACTACTACTATTACTGTTACTACTATTACTACTATTACTACTACTGTTACTACTATTACTACTATTACTACTACTGTTACTACTAATGCAGGGGCTGGGTGGTCTACAAGTAAGATATTGGTGTCTACTCAAGAAGGTCCCGGGTTCAATTTACACCACAGATGGTTGAAAATAAAAAAAAAAATCGAGACCGTATTTTCTTCGTGGCTTTACACTCCCCTGGTTTTTGGGTAGCGATGTTTAGACTTCTCGGACAACGGCGAAAAATAGGATAACCAGTGCATTCTATGCACGTTAAAGAAACTTCACAGTTGGAAAGTGAAAATTTGATAACCAGTGTATTCTATGAACGTTAAAGAAACTTCACAGTTGGAAAGTGAAAATTTGATAACCAGTGCATTCTATGCACGTTATAAAAACTTCACAGATGTAAAGTAAAAATATAAAAAACTGGTCGCTGCCCAGGAAAAAAAAAATCTAATGAAAACGTTAAAACTCTCGAGGATACAAATATAAGAATATCTCTGAAGTCGAAGAATATCTGCCTGTATGGTGGGGGGGGGGGGGGGGGGTGCAGCTGAGCACACGATTACCGATATGAAAAATACGGAAAAACATATATTCACACAAAATTCAATCCTTCGCTAGAGATATACATTGACACAAACAACAACTACTACTGCAATTAATATTACTACTGCAGCTACTGCTACTGTTACTGGTATTACAACTACTACTACTGGTATTACTGGTACTATTATGACTACTACTGCTATCACTATTACTACCACTGCAGCTGCTATTACTAACACTACTACTGCTACTACTATTACTACAACTGTTGCAACTACTACAACTACTGCTCCTAACGTTACAGCTAATCAGACTTTGACAAAGGTAAAATTAGGCGTCAATTGAAATCCAAATTTCTTTTTTAATCTACTTATTTCCTTTAGCCGACTATGCAGGTAGTGACTGGCACGTCTTGTTGAGTCTTTTAGGGCAACAACTAACACACTTTGTATGGTCCGTGGCAATTCTTTACAGAGTGCTCCATGTCTGGCCTACACAGTTCATCTCAATTTCTTGCGTCCTCCTCTATTTTGTGCTTGATATGCCTCTCACTCCTCTGCCCTTCCATGGCAGTTCTTATTTTTGTATTTATTCTGAGGACATGGCCTTTCCAGCTCTATCGTCGGTTTGTTATCATTGTGCGCATATCCCAAGATTCAAACTTCACACCTACACACACAAACACACACAAATAAAAAGGAAAAGTGATACACATACAGGGAGAGAAAGAGAGAGAGAGTGAGAGAGAGAGAGAGAGAGGTGAGGCATTGGGAAAATTATCTTGTCTTTATTAGAACACACCTCCGTTTGAATTGGGCGAAGAACTGACTAAATAATTTGGACGGAGAACCGGCTAAAAAATTTGGACGGAGAACCGGCTGAAAAAATTACTTTAAACCCGCAACTATAAACAGATACATGAATATCATACCAAGATGGGCGATAACAAGGGGGTGGGGAGGGAAGCATGGGTGGTCTTGAGGTAAGGCGTCGGCCTTGGGACAAAAGGTCATGACCTAAGCGTACGACTTCCGGTGCAAAAAATGGGGGGGGGGGGGGGGAATTATATTCACGCAAACTTGAGCAGTCCCTCGGGACTTCACTAGAGATAGAAGGCGGGCAAATGCAAACAACGCCCGTGCGCTGCCGGGGTCCGAAAGGGGAGTAAAGAATAGCGGCGCTGTACCCTACCAGGCATGTTCGTAAGAGGCGAGAAAGGAGGGTTAGGCATGGGACTGGCTATCCCATACTGTAAAAAGAATAAGCCGAAAAAAACTTCACAAACATGAACAAGTCAAAGAAAGATAAAGTTAATCCGTCAACCAGGAAAGATAAGGGCTCTCTGTCTAAGAGACGTATGACGCAAGCCGAAGAAAGCCGTAAGGAGTCCGGGTTGCCGACTCACCCTTTGTCTACCAGGAAATCATCCAGAATTGGCACCTGGAATGTTCGTACCCTTAACGAACAGGGAAAAGCTGCACAAGTGGCAGCAGAAATGACTAACTACAAGATAGATATTCTGGGAATGTGTGAAACAAGATGGCTGGGAGCGGAGAGAATAAAACTGAATACAGGGGAGATGATTTTATCATCAGGACACCAGGAACCAGGAGCACAACATAGCGAAGGGGTAGCTATAATGCTATCAAAGAATGCACAGAAGACACTAATAGAATGGGAGGCAGTGGGACCAAGACTAGTGAGAACAACATTTAAAACAACCAAAAATAAAATAAAATTACACGTTATACAATGCTATGCACCAACCAACGATAAGGATGATTCAGTTAAAGATGATTTCTATAAACAGCTGCAATGTCAGATGGATGCAAGACGAGCCAAGGATATTATAATCTTGATGGGAGACCTAAATGCTAAGGTAGGATCAGACAACAGAGGCTTCGAAGAGATTATGGGAAAACATGGACTTGGAGATATAAACGAGAATGGAGAAATGTTTGTGAATTTCTGCGCCCTTAATCAAATGAGCCTAGGAGGAACAATATTCCAACATAAAAGAATACACAAAGCTACATGGGTGTCACCAGATCATAGAACGGAAAATCAAATTGATCACATATGTATTAATAATAAGTTTAAGTCATCCTTACAGGATGTAAAAGTATATAGAGGGACAGATGTAGCTTCTGATCATCATCTTCTTTTAGCCAAACTTAAAATTAAACTAAAAAGGTATACTACAACGAATAAGGGTAGAACGTATTTCAATGTAGGGTTTCTTAAAGAACAAGGAATTAAAGATAAATTCGCAGTCACAATATCAAACAAATACCAAGTCCTCCAACAACTAGAAAATACAATAAATATAGAAGATCATTGGAAACAGGTAAAAAATATATGGAAAGAGACATGCGAAGAAACACTGGGGAAAAGAGAACGCCAGAATAAGGCATGGATGACAGCAGAGACCCTGGATAAAATTAAAGAAAGAAAGAACAAGAAAGCAGACATAAATAAAAGCAAAACAAGAAGTAATAAAGCCAAGACACAGGAAGCTTCCACAGAGGTGAACAAAGAAGTGAGAAGATGCATTAAAAGGGATAAGAGGAAATATATAGATGAACTAGCTACAGAGGCAGAAGAAGCAGCAAATAAAGGGAATATGAAAGAACTGTACAACAGCACAAAGAAATTAAGTGGAAAATACAAACAGATCAACGCCTTTATCAAAGATAAGAAAGGAAATCTGCTTAGTAATATAAGGGAACAAATGGAGAAATGGAAAGAGCACTTTGAAGAACTTTTGAACAAACCCAGCTCAAATAATCCTCCAGATATACTACCAGCAGAAGAAGAGTTACACGTTAACTTCGGAAAACCAAGCAAAGAAGAAATAATAAAAGCCATCAAACTATTAAAAAATGGTAAAGCCACAGGACCAGATGAAATTCCTTCGGAAGCCATCAAAGCAGATATTAACACCTCTACCAAGATGTTACATGATCTATTGGATAAAATTTGGGAGAGGGAAGAAATACCTAAAGACTGGAGAGAGGGTTATATGATCAAACTACCAAAGAAAGGAAGTTTACTGGAGTGCACAAATTATAGGGGAATTATGCTATTATCAGTGCCAGGAAAAAATATTAGGCAGAATCATTCTGGAGAGACTTAAGGAGGCTATAGAGAAACACTTGAGAGATGAGCAAGCAGGTTTTAGGAAGAACAGATCATGAGCTGATCAAATAACTAATCTACGTATAATAGTTGAACAAAGTTTAGAACTAAAATCTCCACTTTATATTAGATTCATAGATTACGAAAAGGCATTTGATAGTTTAGACAGAAGAATGCTTTGGAAGTTGATGAGTCATTACGGAATCCCCATAAAGTTTATTAACCTGATAAAAACAATGTATGAAGGAGCAAAATGTAGAGTGGTGCATGAAGGACAGCTTACAGAAGCATTTGAAATAAGAACAGGAGTAAGGCAAGGATGCCTTCTGTCCCCATTTCTCTTTCTACTGGCCATAGATTGGATTATGAAAATAACTCAAAACAACAGAAATGGGATCCAGTGGTCACTGACCAAACAACTTGATGATTTAGACTTTGCTGATGACATAGCTCTCCTATCACACAGCCATCAACAGATGCAGGATAAAATGAGTATATTAGACGAGAGATCACAACAGCTAGGACTGAAGATTAATAGAGATAAGACCAACATTATGAGAATTAATGCAGTTGGCAATAACCAAATAAAACTAGGAGAAATACCTCTACTAGACGTACAATCTTACATATATCTGGGCAGTAATATAGATAAAGAGGGAGGAACAGAAAATGATACCAAAATAAGGATATCAAAAGCACGAGGAGCTTTCATTGCACTGGGAAACATATGGAAATCCGAAGAAATTAGGTTAAATACAAAAATAAAAATGTTCAACTCCAATGTTAAGTCGGTCCTATTATATGGCTGTGAAACATGGAGAATAACAAAATTGACAATCACGAAGGTACAGACTTTCATTAATGGATGCTTACGCAGAATAAAGGGATGGAAATGGCAGGACAAAGTCACTAACGTGGAATTATGGAAATGTACCGGTCAAATACCAGTGGATAAAGAGATACAGCGAAGACGATGGCGATGGATAGGACACACACTACGGAAGCCAACTGAGAGTATTACACAACAGGCCCTTTTTTGGAATCCCCAGGGAAAAAGACAAGAGGAAGACCAAGGAATTCTTGGAGAAGACAGATCGAAGCAGAGATGAAGATGATGGGGAAGACATGGAATGATCTTAAAAGAATTGCAAAAAAACAGAACGACTTGGAAAGTGTTTGTTGAAGACCTATGCTCCACTGGGAGCTAAAAGGTAGAAGAAGAAGAAGAAATGCAAACAAACAACAATAAACAGCATCCATTTATCTTCTCCACTTGTAGGATTTTAGTGACAACCAACGACTCATGGGATGCACGATGCCGTCGACATCACGCCAGGGCGCTCTACGTTCACAGAATAGAAAACATAAGTAAACGTTTAAGTCTTGGTGAGTCCATGAGCTGTCGGTCGGCATCACACCCAACCTAGTGTCATGGGTAATTCAGTTCAGTAAACAATTCACTGAACAGTTCATTAACCAGTTCACAAAACTAGTTCGCTAAACAGTTCACTAACCAGTTCCATAAACAGTTCACTAACCACTTCACTAAACAGTTCACTAACCACTTAATTAAACAGTTCACTAACCACTTCACTAAACAGTTCACTAAACAGTTCACTAACCAGTTCACTAAACAGTTCACTAACCAGTTCACTAACTAGTTCACTAAGCAGTTCACTAACCAGTTCGATAAACAGTTCACTAACCAATTCACTGACCAATTCACTAAACAGTTCACTAAACACTTCTCTTTTGAGTCTCAAAATGAATAATCATCATCATTGCTTGTCATACTGACTAGCGCAGGCGATCATATCCTACCACAATTTTAATCCACATTGTATCGTGTTTATTCTGGTGTTAACTGTTTTCCCCAGTATTTTGCCAGTTGTAAGCAAGTAACCTTCAACGCTGAGATCTTTTTAAGGTTTCCTTTAAAAATCTTTAACATTTTTACACCAGAAAGTGGAGACTTCACTAGTGTATCTTTGGGGTGTTTCCTCTCATAATCTTTAATCTTATCACACCCGTAAGTGGAGATTTCACTAGTGTATCTTTGGGGTATTTCCTCTCATAATCTTTAATCTTATCACACCCGTAAGTGGAGATTTCACTAGTGTATCTTTGGGGTATTTTCTCTCATAATCTTTAATCTTATCACAACGGTAAGTGAAGATTTCACTAGTGTATCTTTGGGGTGTTTCCTCTCATAATCTTTAATCTTATCACACGCGTAAGTGAAGATTTCACTAGTGTATCTTTGGGGTGTTTCCTCTCATAATTTTTAATCTTATCACACCCGTAAGTGGAGATTTCACTATAGCTCGTTTCAAAACATATGCCCAACTTCAAAACGCTATTACTCTCTAACCGTTTGTTAAATACTTTTGAAATTTTCCAAATGTTATTAGAATGCAAAAGACCCTTTAAATGTATATTTAACAAATATCTTGCAGCTGCAGTTTTCTTAAAGCGGCGATATTTCTTTGATGTTTGTCAAAATTGTAAATTGTGAAGCCCTAAAGAATAGAAATTACCGTAGTTGCTGGTCTCCGATTAATTTTCACTAGGTAAAGGCGTGGCCGTAATGGGGAAATAACTGGATAAAACAAAACTCCAGGATAATTATTGTCTGCTCAGTTCGAGGACGGACGATAATATCAAGCTGTATGTCCAATTTTCATAGTTGTGTGGTCCTGAAAAGGACCGTTTGTTGAAATAATTTAAGGTAATATAGGGGCCAACATTGTGGGGGCTATATACTTTCATTCTGAATCAGACGAGTCTAAAAGATTAATAACTGTTTGGGGTTGAACATTCCACAAACCATCATTTTTCCAATATTCCTCTTCCTGTTTTAAGACGTGGTCTTCACATTTAGCCCAATAATCTTTGTCTATATTTAATAAAGCGAGATTAGCAAGAGTCTTTACATCGCATATTTTGAATGTTGTATTTTCATCTGCCACTTGTCCTTTTAATTTTGCCCAGATTAGTTCTATTGGATTTAAATGAGCATGGTAAGGTGGCAGCTTCAAACTTATATGACCGTGCTTTTGGATAATCTTATCTATTTGAAAAATCTTTGTCCTCTGTTTTTGCTTTACTAGAGATAGTAATTCAGGTTTTAAGTACGTGTTATTAAATTGTATGTGCTCCTTTGTGAGCCATATCTTAATAGCATCTTTTGTACTGGATGACGTCGGGACTTTATCTTCAAGTGCAACAATGTTGTGGTACGCTGCATTGTCCATTATTAGGCAAGATGGTCGATCTAGTGATGGGAGAACAGAATTTTCAATCCAATGTCTAAATATGTGACCATTCATCTCAGAGTGATAATCCCGATTGTCTATGGATTTTGAAAGAAAAATGAGCTCTGCATTCTGTATTAGTCCATGTTGTCGACTACCTGCATGAGCAATTATCAAGCGCTGTCCTTTGCTGCTAGGTATTAATCTCTTAATCTTTCCATCTGATGACTGCCATTCCCTTTGGTTAGTGTGGTGAGCATTGATCCATGTTTTATCCAAGTACACAATATCATAACCTTGCTTGCGCACCTCTTTTACTTCACGTAAGTACTTGCTTCTCATGACTACTATATGTGGCTTCTCACAGATGATGTTTCGTCCATTGGAATACTTTCTGAATGTAAAGCCTGCAGCTCTCACATTCCTCCATAATGTAGACTTTGATATTTCAATACTGTTGTTCTTTTTCAGCGATACTTTTAATTTTCTTATTGTAACAGTTTCATTCATACCCAACATTTTGCGAATTTCACTTCTAATAAGTTCACTGTCGAAATTATCCAACATTTTTGCTCTTCCTTGTGATTTTGTATATTTTGAACATTGACGGTCACGTGCTTGAATACAGCGATTAAATGACCGTTTAGATAAATCCAAAATGTGTCTTGTCCTATTCTCAGGGTTTTCTAAAGAATGAAATAATCTTCCTCGTTTAGCCTCTTTGCAAAAATAGTCATACATTTTTATTGCGATGTTTTGTAAACTGCAGAATTTCATTTTAAGACTCATGATAAATGTTAGCGTTCCACGTCTACACCTATGGATGAACGGAAATGGAACACACAATGCCTCGTGTTTTCTACAAGTGTCTAATTGTGTCAGACAGCTCACGTTTAAAGCGTGCAAAATCGTAAATTTGACCGTGTATAGATTTGTAATCGCTATTTTAACTTAAATACTATAAACACTAAGTTTTTACTACATCAATGGGTCGTTATAAATTTATATAAATCAAATAAGCAATAATAATAACCAAATGTTTGTTTTTAATGAAATTAATTCCCTGTTGGGTTATAATCATTATAACTTTACATGCAAATTT
This sequence comes from Megaustenia siamemsis, assembly GCA_032433765.1. Taxonomy (NCBI): domain Eukaryota; kingdom Metazoa; phylum Mollusca; class Gastropoda; order Stylommatophora; family Ariophantidae; genus Megaustenia; species Megaustenia siamemsis. Next base: position 34,106,815 of record JAVIAB010000001.1, on the reverse strand, counting down.
TGAAAAAAATACAAAAAGCGGTTTAAAAGATATTGATTTTAAAAGTTGGGCACGACTTATGAAACAAGCTATAGTGAATGTTTGGGGCGTTTCCTCCCATAACCTTTCATCTACTAACAGTTCATGAACAAGCATACATTTGCATATGTTTTTGTGGACAAGCAAAAAGCGGTGGTGAACAAGCGTGCATAAACCCTTGTTTATTTAAATGACCATCGACTTTATAATGCATAAATGCTGTTCAGGTAACAAAAGCATCGAAAGGAAACCGGTCTGAATAAAAGAAATTGATTTTGTTGACGACATAGTTCTTATAAGTACCAACGTGAACATGAGGGAAGAAAAAACAAGTGCCCTATTATTAATTTTAAAAAAAAGTAAAGTACCCCCGTCACGCCAAGTGGCGTATAGGGAAATTTGGTGTTAGTGACCCTATATTTTTACAGTCCCTCAGCACATGATTTTTGGGGTAATGTGGTCGGTATTACGCCCGTGCTGCTTTACTTTCCCAGAAAAAAATCCGGTACCCATTTTAAGGCTGGGTGAACCCGGAAGCCGTCGGTTGGATTCGAACCTTACCCCTTGTCCTTTGTAGTCCAGTTCACTAACCACTGAGCTATCGCGGCTCCCTCCTATCATTAATGGCAAGTAAAATATGATTTGAGATCAACCAAGAAAAGACAAAAATAATGAGAAAATCAAATTCACCTAGAAAAAAAAAATTACATTGGATGGAAATTAAGTGGAAGAAGTAGACATCTTCGTATATTTTGGAAATTTCATAAAAGAACAATCACAAAAAAGCATTTAGAATCAAAAAAGAAAAGGCAGCAATGACTTTCAGAAACCTTCATAATATATGGAGAAAGTAATTACTAAGCACATAAACAATGCTTCAGTTTGTAAAAATTAAATGTCTTATCCACCTTTTCTTATGCATGTCAGTTCTTGACAAAGAACAAAATAAATAATTGTGTTTGTCAACCGTGGGACCATATGGCTCCCAGTGGGCCACATGACATCCCGGTGGTGGGAGGGGGTGCATAGGTTAAAAGTGGTGCAATTGGGATGCCACGGCACGAGACTGGGGGGGGGGGGGCGGGGCGCAAGACCAGGGGGTCATACATAGGGACGTATGTGTATATAGTATACAAGGCTTTGATATCACTTTTTTACACTCAGAGAATTGTTTCATTTGCAACGCCTATAAAAGAAGCGGAAATCAGAAGTATTTGGCGGATTTCAAAAGCGGCAATTTTCGTCTTCTGCGCAACTACCTGTCCTCTTCTCCTAAGTCATGTACAAGGTGTGATGCCGAACTTGTGAGTATTAAACAAACTTAAAAGTTTGTCAATCAGAGTATTAAAGAAACAAATCTTTTCTTAGTCTTTTCGTGATTGCTGTGTTTAGTTTCTTAGCATCGTAAACATTCGTTCGTGATCGACAAAACCCTCGATTTGTGTGTACACACAAAAATAAATGTCAATATATTCTGTAATTTAAAAAAAATTGATAACATTATGCACTTAAAATATATAGATAATATACAGTTTAAAATTGCATAATCTTCCATTTCTTTTTGGACGTCTAACGCTGTTTTGTTTGTGAAAAGTATTTTACATTTTTTAAATACAAACATATGTACAATTTATCTACATCTCAGTGGATTTGTTGCCACATTGCAAGTGCATCATGACTACTCCCGCAAAGAAGAAATGTCGATAAAACTCAGTCGAGTTATCTTGGCTACCGACTTATCACGTCATTGCAAGATCACACGAATTCTATGTGCTTAATTTGAAATGTTACACTTTCCAATGAAAGTATACGATCATGTTAGTAGCATATACATTTTGAAAATTCCCATAACGACAAAAAGGATTAGCCACTGGAATATTTTCGCGAGTTCCGAGATAATATTTAAGCCTGGATACGTACGGATAATAACCCGGATCTATGGGGAAATAAAGATTTGTTTAGAAATCTACAAATTTAACCGACACAGGCTGAATCACTTCTTACGAAATATCCATAGGGATAGCTAACACCAGAAAACTACGAACACCATAGGGGGATTTTGCCAGCCAAGTCTGTTGTTTTATTGTTATCACAATCATCCAATTTTAAGAATGTATGGCTATGTAACTGTTTTGTTATATATATATATATATATATATATATATATATATATATATATATATATATACTAAATATATAGTTATCTTTTCATGAAAAAGGGGAGGGGGGCACTGGAAGAAAACAAGGTCGTAAGCAGAGGGTCAACACACCATGGTAGAAAAAAACGCTGAGAATCACTGAAAGAGAACATAAATTAGTTAATTAATTAATTAATTAATTAATTAGCTAGTTAGTTAGTTATATAGTTTGTTTGTTTGTTTTGTTAGTTAGTTTGTATATAGGTTAGTGATTTATACATTTTAGTTAGTTAGTATGTGAGTTAGCTAGTTCGTTAATTAGTTAATTAGCTATCTAGTTAGTTAGTTAGTTAGTTAATTAGCTATCTAGTTAGTTAGTTAGTTAGTTAGTTAGTTAGTTAGTTAGTTAGTTAGTTAGTTAGTTAGTTAGTTAGTTAGTTAGTTAGATAGTTAGTTAGTTAGTTAGTTAGTTAGTCGTCGTATTATCCACATCGTATGTCGAACAAAAGTCCATAAGCGCTCAGATCTTCTCTCAGCAAGACCCGCAATGCGAATTTGTGAAATGATAAACTGGTAGCCACAAAGCGTTTAGTTCAGTGTAGCCACAAATAATTTAGCTCAGTGTAGCCACAAAGCGTTTAGTTCAGTGTAGCTACAAGGCGTTTAGTTCAGTGTAGCCACAAATCAATTAGCTCAGTGTAGCCACAAAGCGTTTAGTTCAGTGTAAGCACAAATAATTTAGCTCAGTGTAGCCACAAAGCGTTTAGCTCAGTGTAGCTACAAATAAATTAGCTCAAAGAAAAGGGCAATAAAAAAGAACAGGGCATTGAAATCTTCATGGACCTCAGTGACAGATTCATGATCGACATTGACACACACATGGTTCATGTTGACAACTTTCATGGACCACGTTCATACCTTTATGATCCACATTGACATCTTCACATTGATACTTCTATGGTCCATATGTACGTCTTCATAGTCCACATGTACATCTACATGGTTCACACTGGCATGTGCATAGTCCCACAAAATATCTTAATGATTCATATTGGTAGTTTCATCTATACACCCTGGTTCACATTGATACTTTCATGGTCTCATGAAATACCAAATGGTTTTTATTAAAATGAGAATTTAGGTTACAAGAGAAAGAATTAGCATGGAGTCAATTTTGGTTAAATACGAAGACAACAAGTACAACAGTTTGCACACTGAGCGAGAGAGAGAGAGAGAGAGAGAAAGAGAGAGAGAGAGAGAGAGAGAGAGAAAGACAGAGAAAGCGAGAGAGAGAAAGAGACAGAGAAAGAGAGAGAGAGAGAAAGAGAGAGAGAAAGAGAGAGAGAGAAAGAGACAGAGAGAGAGAAAGAGAGAGAGAGAAAGAGAGAGAGAAAGAGAGAGAGAGAAAGAGATAGAGAAAGAGAGAGAGAGAGAAAGTGTGTGTGTGTGTGTGTGTTTTGTGATGCCCTACCATGCAAGGTATTCACAACAAGAGATGGGAGCAGATCCAATTTATGTTAGAACAGAATCGAAGAAACTCGACAGCGGTATCAAGTACCGACGACTGAAGCCGTAGAAGAGCAAGAATCAGAACTCTGCATCTCAAACGGCACCAGAAGCGGTAAAAGAATCATTATCATCATCATCAAGTACCATGCCTGCTGGCGTAGGTGATATTGTCTCTTCACAACTTCGATCTCGACAGTTATTTATCATTTCTGTTTTTGACCTTCTGCCAAGCCATTCTCTTAAGCTGTCTGGTAACTTTTCTCTTTCCTTCCCTCTATCTCATAGTCTCTCAATTTTCCCAGTTGTTACAATATATTCCAGCTGTTCCCTTCTCATTATTATTTTTAAAAAGAATGATTGTTTCTTTCTAATAGTGGAAATTAGCTTTCTCTTTCCTTTGGCCTCTTTCAGAGCGTTTTCATTACTCTTCTTAGCTGTCCATGGTATTCTCAAAATTCTTCTGTATAACCACTTTTCTACAGCCTCCAGTGGTTTTATTTTCTGTTGTCCTATTGTCCATAATTCACATCTATATGTTAAGACTGTCTCTATATAACATTTAAGAACTCTTTTTCTTGTTTCTATTGTCAAAAATAGATTGCACATTTTCGTCCTCATTTTTTAAAAAGCTGCTGTTGCGCGAGCCTTTCTGCATCTCACCTCTGTTGTACATCTACCATCTCACCTCTGTTGTACATCTACCATCTCACCTCTGTTGTACATCTACCATCTCACCTCTGTTGTACATCTACCATCTCACCTCTGTTGTACATCTACCATCTCACCTCTGTTGTACATCTACCATCTCACCTCTGTTGTACATCTACCATCTCACCTCTGTTGTACATCTACCATCTCACCTCTGTTGTACATCTACCATCTCACCTCTGTTGTACATCTACCATCTCACCTCTGTTGTACATCTACCATCTCACCTCTGTTGTACATCTACCATCTCACCTCTGTTGTACATCTACCATCTCACCTCTATTGTACATCTACCATCTCACCTCTGTTGTACATCTACCATCTCACCTCTGTTGTACATCTACCATCTCACCTCTTTTGTACATCTACCATCTCACCTCTGTTGTACTTCTATCATCTCACCTCTGTTGTACATCTACCATCTCACCTCTGTTGTACATCTACCATCTCACTTCTGTTGTACATCTACCATCTCACCTCTGTTGTACATCTACTATCTGAGGTTATGATTTTAAAAGAGTAAAAAAAGAAAAAAAAGAAGAGAAGGAAATTAACTATATAATGTTCCATGTACTAGGCCACAGGATTTGAGATGAAAAGGCTAATGTCCTTCCTCGTTGCCATCATTGTCCCCAACTCATAGAGCTAGATACCCATTCATGTATTAACTAACTTATTTATTAACTGGATCTAACAGATTAACCCTGGACCAACTAGGCAATAACTTCCAGAGAGTAGTCATTCAGTGGATACCATCACACGGTAATATACACGGGAACGAACGCGCAAACAAATTAGCTAAAGAGGGAGGGAGATTACCACAAGAGAACCATCCGCCCAGTTAGGATGAAGCCAAATCCTTCCTCAAAGGTCAGTTCCATGAAAAATGGAAACGAGAACACCCAAAGCATATAACGAGAGTGACGGGTACCACCAACTATCAAGGAGGGATCAAGTCATCATACTTCGCCTACGCACTGGCCACAATAGAATGAGAAATAACATGTTCACCAAATTCAAAATAGGTACAACCAGCCTATGCCACTGTACACTGGACAATATGACTACAAAACATGTTCTACAGGATTGTCCCCAGTACACAGACCTGAGAAGAGCAATGTGGTCCACGCCGACCTCCCTGAAAAAAAAAAAAAACTATATGGGGCAATCGATTCGCTTAAACAGACAGCTGACTTCATGAGAGAGTCTGGAATCCTACTCTGATTGAGTCTTGATCGCAGAGAGAGAGACAGAGAGAAAGAGAGAGAGAGAGAGAGAGATATTTATTAACTGGACTGAACTTGAGCCGTCAAGTTGCTTTTCAATCCACGTTCACTTCACCACAAAACCATCCCGCTACCCTTACGCTACCGACGCTCTCCAGCCTTTACAACAAACGAATTTTTATTTTCCTGATGAAATAGCTGGAGCTCAAAACAAGTACATCAGCCCGATGCTGTTGATTCTCTGTCTGCTAGTTATCATTTTAAAATTAACAATTTTTTTAGGAGTTTGATAGTATAGGAGTTTGAGCTCAGTATGTCCAAATCCAGATCAGTAATTATCCCTATATTCTAAGTGATTTATTTTATTTTATTTTTTTTTTTTTATTTTTTTTTTGCGTTCACCAGCTTTCACCTCTGGCGAAGTCCCCTAGAGACTAGGAACTGAATTTTGCGTGTTAATCCGTTTTTCACTGGCAACCGTACGCCCAGAGGTCCCTCGTCGCAGAGGCAGATAACTCTGTCTTCGGAGGTACTCATATTTTTTCCCCTGTCGATGAGTAAATAACTCTTCAAGCAGAGAAGTCGCTGCTGAGACCAGGAGTGGTTGCCGAAGGGAGAAATCACGCACAGAAATTCCATCTGGTGCAGCCGGAATTTGAACTCACACGAGACACATCCTGTCTGTCTCGAGACCGGCGTCTTGCCTCGAAAACGACCAGTCCCCGTTACAAGGGAATGAACCAGTTCGTAGACTTTGAGATCCACAGGTCTTGCACTAAGTTTAGTTTATATTTATAGATGGTTCACGCTTGGGAACCGACTCATAGCCGGTTTTGGTACTCTCCAAACGAGAGGATTAAACTATTTTCACTCTTTTCTTTTATCTCTGGTCTACTCTTCATTTCTTTCCCGTGTCATATCCCTATTCATCCCAGCGTTATCTTTATGACCTACCACGCTATTCTTCCCCATTTACACCCCTAAACTCTCTTTCTTTTACTCTTCTTCCTGTTTTCTTGGTACCCTATGGGACACCTACTTTCAATTTCTCATTCTTTGGTTCCTTTGGTCTAATTAAATCCTACCTGCATTATTGTCTATTGATCCTTTAGCCAGATACCACGGACATCCCGACCATCGTCTTTTCCGCCTTCTTCCTCTTCTATCCTTCCTCTGTTGCCGTTGGCGTCGAAGGGAGAAACAATCTGCGATTCTTTGTTATTCTGTTGGCCTCTTCTGATGTTATTCCTCCTAGTGACTCTAGTATTCCCTTTATCCATATCTTTCTCGGTCTTCATCTTAATCTGGCGTTTGTTTATGGCTCTTTCAGTCATTGTTAGTTCATTTTGTCTTGTTATGTGGCCGAACCAATTTATCTGTTGTTTCTTTATGTATTCGATGGCTGGTTCAATTTCGAGTTTCTTCCTCAGGTCGGTGTTTCTTACTCTGTCCCTTAAGCTGTTTCCTGTCATTCTTCTGACACATTTCATTTCGGTGGTCGTTATCTTTCTTATTGTTCTTATTGTCTTTTCCGCCATTAAAAAAAAATCTCTCTAGTAAATTTGGACTCCAAATTTAGTGCTTAATGTGTATAGTTTGTTTGTTACCCTAATGAAGACTTTTGCCGAAACGTTGTAGTTTTTCTTGCCTTTCTGTTAGTTTAGCTGCTCAACATCATTGTATGTTTCTTTTCGTTAGTTCAGTCGACAGGTCATTCTCTTTGCACATCGAAGAAGTGCGTAAGAGCACATACATCCTTCTCATATCCCTCAACATGTAGCGAGCGACTAACAGGTTACGTAGAAATCCAAAGAGGTCTTTCCAAGCAACACAATGATGGTCGCAAACTAGGAGACACAAGAACAGCACACCAATTTTGCGTTCTGTTACTGACGTAAAAAACGAAGCCTAAAGTGATAAATATATTTTCGTCGGTCTTTTTTTTTTCGTTCGCCAGCTTTTGTTTCGTTCACCAGGAACTGAATTTTGCGAGTTAATGCATTTTTCCATAGCAACCGTGTGCACAGGGGTCCCTCGCCGCACAGGCAGATAACTCTGACTTCGGAGGTACTCATTTATTTCCGTCGATGAGTAATTGACGTTTCAAGCCGGGCCTCGCTGCTGAGACCTCGGGCGGTTGCCGCAGAGAAAAAAAATAAATAAAAATCCCAACCGGTGTGTAGCCAGGATTTAAACCCACAACCTCTCTGTCTCGAGGCCGGCGTCTTGCTTCGAGACCAACCAGTCCCCCTTTTAGTCGGTCTTAGAAGCCATGAACTGTGAGTGAATTAAGAAAATATTCCACCCAGGTGTAGACTCAATGAAAGCCAACAGCTAAGGGCAAGAAGAGTTTCGGGAATGAAATGAATCCATCAACCCGGCAGAGACAAGGTCGGAATGAGTTGTCTTTGTCCTCGACTCGGGGACAACATTTCATTTTGTGGGCAACTAAATTCAGGCTTAACGTAAAGACAGCCCCCCTGTCTAGATCACCGGCAGGGAAGGAAAACAGGAAATGGAATTCGCGTGTAGCTGGAAGTGCTTGTAATGATGTTTCTAGAGTAAGACAGCCGGTCGCAAAATAGGGTTATAATACAGACTAGCGTTTATTGGCTAGGTGATATATATACGAGAAAATACTGCTGACAATAGACTAACAACGTCTGTATTTGGGATGGGAACATTTCAATCATCAGGTACGATTCCAACTAGCGGAAACAACTTCCATGTGCCATGTCTGAAGTCGTAGACGATCATATTACTTATGTATTCATGCTTTTGATGTTCGTTATCAATAAAAGATACTGTTAGGATTCTTGCCATCATAGACTATTACACTGCATTATATATTGTTTACGGAGTCGCAATAGCTAAATGGTTAGTGAACTGGGCTACAAAGGACGCTGCAAACGAGGCTGCATCTCGCAATTAAACAAACTTGTAGTTAAACAAATAAAATGAATATTGTATCCCGAACATTCTCAGATTTACCAACCTTTGCGTGTGTGGCCCTTTTCGTCTTGTCAGACGGTCTAGTGGAGGCTATTGTGTATTTTTTGAGGTATTGTTTTTGCTGAACAGCTTCTCTCGTGGCTAATTCTACCAATGTTTGACAAACACACGCGGTCACATAATGAACAGGTCAGGCTCGTTGATCCACAGGGTTTACCATCCTTTTTCTTCAGTCTTTTCTCTTCTAAATTTTGTCTTAGCACAGTCTCAAATGTTGTTATACCGTTCCTTATACATGCTCTCCATGATGTGCGATCACTTGCCAGATGTTGCCAGTCGTTTTCACATATGGAGAAGTCTTTCAGAGATGATTTGCAGATATCTCTATATCGTAGTTTAGGTCTGCCGATTTGTCTTTTCCCGTGTGTTAGTTCACCATATAGTATTTGCCTAGGGATGCGCTTTTCTTCCATTCGTTGAACATGCCCTAGCCATCTTAGTCTTCGACTTCTGAGCATCGACATGATTGTTGGGGTCTTAGCACGTTGCAGGACAGTTAAGTTGGTTATTTTGTCCTGCCATTTGATGTGCATTATTTTGCGGAGACATCGCATGTGGAAGACATTTAGTCTTTTTTCCTGGTTTGAGTATGGTGTCCAGGTTTCGGATCCATATAGTAGTGTGCTAAGCACACATGTTTGATATATTGAAAGTTTAGTCTTTTGAGTTAGTTTCGTGTTGTTCCACGCCCTTTGTGTGAGTTTGCCGAAGGTCGTGGCTGCCTTACCAATTCGACAGTTTATTTCTTCATCAAGAGAGATGGTTTGCGTAACTGTGGATCCAAGATATGTAAATTTCTGTACTGCTTCTAGTGGGCAGTCTTTTAGAGTAATAAATAGAGGTTTGATGTCACCTTGATTTAGTATTACTGTCTTCTGAACGTTAATTGACAGTGAAAAAAGGTCGCATGCTTTGACCAGGTTGTTGATCAGGGATTGTAGGGTGGCTTCACTATGAGCGACTAGGGCTGCATTGTCGGCAAATAAAAATTCTTTAAGTAGGGCAACATTTGTTTTGGTTTTTGCTCTTAGTAGTGCTAGGTTGAACAGTGAGCCATCTGGTCTTGTGCGAATGTAAATATCTCCTGAGCTGCCTTCGAAGGCGTAATTTAGGAGGGCAGCAAAAAATATACCAAAAAGACCAACCTTTGATCTTTTTGTTTCAAGCATCAACTACTAAAATATCATTTGTACATAAATATTTGTTTTAGCAAAAGATTTTACTTTGTGTGTTTGTGTGTGTAAGTGTGTGTGTATGTATGTGTGTGTGTGTTTGTGTGTGTGTGTGTGTTTGTGTGTGTTTGTGTGTGTGTGTGTTTGTGTGTGTGTTTATGTGTGTGTGTGTGTGTGTGTGTGTGTGCGTGAAAAAGAGAGAGAGAGAAATCGAAACCACTTCCATAAAATATCAACTTCACTAATTCATGTTCTAGTTTCAGGAAATCTTTTCCCAGAAACGACTCACAGTTTCCAAGATTGGAACTAAAATATCACTTTGAGATGAGAACAAGCAATAGTGTGCTGTCCTCCCATGTCTTGACCGTCAATTATATTTTCTAACTATCCCTTGTTTATGATATAAATGAGTAAGACACGGGAAAATGTCGTCTAAGTTCGCAAAGTCTCTAGAGATGGTCATTACTAACACCATTTTTGGGTTCTTTTGACATATTTTTTTGTGCGAAGTTTTTACGATTTATTTCAGTGGTTTGGAGAAGAACAGATACTTTCTTTTCAGAGATTTCTTTTGGAATTATCACCTATATATCTGTTAATGGATTGCACGGAGTTCGACAATGCTAACCGCATAAACCGACAGCGTCGTAATGGTGGCCCATTTCACTGGATCTATTTGCAGACTTATCTATCGCTTAAAATTTCTCTCTGTTGCTGTTTTCTGTGTAATTTCTCTCTCTCTCTCTTTCTCTCTCTCTCTCTCTCTCTCTCTCTCTCTCTCTGCGATCAAGACTCAATCAGAGTAGGATTCCAGACTCTCTCATGAAGTCAGCTGTCTGTTTAAGCGAATCGATTGCCCCATATAGTTTTTCTTCCAGGGAGGTGGGCGTGGACCACATTGCTCTTCTCAGGTCTGTGTACTGGGGGCAATCCTGAAGAACATATTTTGTAGTCATATTGTACAGTGTACAGTGTCATAGGCTGTTTGTACCTATTTTGAATTTGGTGAACATGTGATTTCTCATTCTATTGTGGCGTGAGTCCTTCTATTGTCCAGTGCGTAGGCGAAGTATGATGACTTGATCCCTCCTTGATAGTTGGTGGTATCCGTCACTCTCGTTATGCTTTGGGTGTTCTCCTTTCCATTTTTTATGGAACTGACCCTTGAGGATGGATTTTGCTTCATCATAACTGAGCGGATGGTTCTCTTGTGATAATCTCCCTCCCTCTTTAGCTAATTTGTCTGTGAGTGCGCGCCCGTGTATATTACAGTGTGATGGTATCCACTGAATGACTACTCTCTGGAAGTTATTGCATAGTTGGACCAGGGTAGTTCTCAAGTCATCTAGTTCATTGTTCTTGGGACTTTTTAGAGCTGATAGTACTGACAGTGCACCAGTCAGAACCACCAATTTATTGTGCACGTTATTTTTTTGTTGAGTAGCCAGTGTTGCAGCATCTCTGATGGCCTCAGTTTCTGCTTTAAAGTTGTTTGAGAATTTTCCAGTAGCTATTGACTTGGTTATCTCGTCCTGATTATTAAGCGTCAAGAACACACCTCCCCCTCCATTTCTGGTGGAATTATTAGCAGAGCCATCTGTGTATATGTGGGACCAAAAGTCCTGTGGGTAGGTATCGTGTGTGTGTTTTTCTGCTACGTGTTTTCTTTCTGTATCTGATTGGGTGCCTTTTTTCATGATTCCTGTTATAGTTTCCTTAAGTTCTGGTATTTTATGTTTTCCATGAGGAGACATATCAGATGGGACCAAGGGTTTCGATATTGTTTGGGAAAGTACTGGGCCCCCAGTAGTTAGTTCATTGGCAATTGCAGTGAAGTTTCTCCTCTTTAGTCGTACAATTCCGAAACCAGTTATTCTTTGGTGCATGGGGTGGCTAAGGAGCCTTCTATATTTCTCCGCTTGTTGCAATACTTTAGTAACCCATCTGTCATCTAAGGGTTGTAAACCTGTTACTGTTTCTAGAGTCTTGATAGGTGTAGATTTCATAGCACCAGTGATGATACGGGCAGCTTGGTTATGTGTTCTGTTAATTTTGCTAAGGTGTGATTTGGAAGCCATAGCCCAGGCTGTAACTCCATACTCTGAACTGGCCTACGTATAGTCTTTTAAAAATATTGCTGTCTGTCAAAGTCCGTTCCTGCCAATTTCTTCATAATATTTGTTCGTTTTCTGGCTTTTATGTCCATTACGATGTCTTTTATTAAAATTAAAAAGAGTGTTGGGGACAAGACTCAGCCTTGTGGGACACCTTGTTCGATAGAGACCTTCTTACTTAGTTGACCTTGAACTTGTACTCTGGCCGTTCTATCCTGAAGGTATTGAGAGACCCATTTGAATAAACGACCCTGGATGCCAAGTCTAAAAAGCTTGTTCTTTAAACCATCTCGCCATACACTTTCAAAAGCCTTCTCCATGTCGACCCACACTCCCTGTGTGTGTTTATTTTCTTGTAGAGCATCCTCTATTTCCTGTGCAATGTAGTTGACCAGGTCTTCAGTTGATCTGTGCTGACGGAACCACTTTGTTGTGGTACGATTTGTTGTTTTGTCTCCAAATGCCACATAAGTCTTCTGTTAACCAGCCTTTCCATGAGTTTACTCAGGCAGCTCAGTAGGCTAATTGGTCTATAGCTACTTGGGTCTAGTGTAGGGTGACCATTCGTCCCCGATTTTCGGGGACAGTCCCCGAAGTGTAGAAGTTGACCCTGAAAGAAATTTGTCCCCGATTTCAGTGAATAAATAAATATTTATACACGGAATCGGCCCTCTTTTAAAATAATCACTAGGACTCAGGACGTTACTGAGTTGTGTTTCTTTATCCCAGACTGAGCGGCATTAGCTGGAAGATAAAAGAGAACACTTGGACGCGTTGTGTCGGAGATAGCTCTTTGAACTCTTGAAGTGCGGTACTACGTCACTTCTATTCCATCCACTGACTTCTATTGGGATGGGTTTAATTTTAAAAAAGCCGACACTCGCTCTCTCTCTCCCTCCCCACCCCTGCCTTTCCGGATATCTCCCGCCAAAGTATCTTTCCCGGCCAATTTTCAAATCAGTCCGAGTGTAATGACAGTACAGTGCAGTCGTGTTTTCTATTTGTGATCAGTGGATGTCTGTTACACAAAAACAATGCTTTCCAAAAAACGCTAGTGTCATTTTAGTGATTCGCTGAAAGCTGAATCTCCATTTATTATACAAGCAATTTTAGAGGATGGAACGCTAGTGAAATGTAATATTATTGTTCAATTTTTTTCTATAGCAAGTGGTGGAAGGATATCAATAACTGATCATCTACAGGCAAAAAAGCATAAGGATGCGCTGCTTTGTAAGTCTCAGTCTGGGTGTATGACAAATTATTTTTGTAAAACAGAACCCTCAAAAGATGAATACACTCTAGCTGTTCATGAAGGAACCTTCGCATATCATACTGTACTTCATAATCATAGTTTCCGCAGTATGGATTGTACAACAATTCTACAAAAGACATTTTCAACGAAACAATTTTCCTGTGCAAGAGCAAAGTGTGAATCCATAATTACCAATGATTTTGCTTCTTAGGTTATTGATGAACTAAAAACAACCTCAAATATGTCAGCTTCGTAACATTGTCTTGCGATACATCTAATCATAAACATGTTAAGCTACTTCCTATTTTAGCTCGTTATTTTCAGGCTTATGAGCTGGAAACTCCAGTAAAGACCAAAGTGATTGCTTTCATAGATATATCCCAGGAGAAACGTTCGACATAATAGTAGTAGGTGTGGCTGTTTATGACACCCAAAAGTGCAAGTGCATGCACCGAAAGACAATAGATTTGGCACCGATACTGCACGAAACATGCACCCAAAAAAAATAATTTTTTTTAATTCGCTATTTTTTCGAAATTGATTATTTTTTGGGGGGTAATTTTTTTTTTTTTTTTTTTTTTTTTTTTTGGTTCGTCAGTTTGTCGAAACGGTCTACTGTGTCTGAGAGATTAACGCAGGTAAATTCAAAAGATCGTGTCTCGCTGCTAATCGGCTTATCGTGCGGGTCCGGTGATCGCCTCTCGCGGTGTGGCGTGACGGTGATCGGCGCGTCGCTCGTGGTGTGATATTAGTGAAAGAGTATTTTAAAAGAGTATATTTGTGAAAGTAAACATTCAGAATTATTTTTAAAAATATGTATTTGTGAAAGTAAAATACTCAGAATTATTAAAAAAAAAAAAAAATAAAAAAATAGTCTCCCATCAGGATTCGAACACGGGACTGCGTGACAGGCCAGGCACTTACCACACGGTCCACTTCGTCACTTTGTCGAACGGTCTACTGTGTCTAACAGGTAAATTCAAAAGATCGGGCGTCAAACAGTCCGGCTCAGGATATTTCAGTTAACCAACTCAGGTAAAACCCCGATTGAAAAGAAAACGGACATGTTAAAAATAATAAAATATAAGGATGAAAAATCAATATTTTTAAAAACTTAAAATAAAGTGAAATTTAAAATATAGGCGATCGCGTAACTGATTGGGTCGCGGATCTCGCACTACATTTTTTTTTAGTGATCATGTGCCACCCTCAACAACATCATCAACCCTTCATGGCCTATCATCATCATGTGCCACCCTCAACAACATCATCAACCATTCATGGCCTATCATCATCATCATGTGCCACCCTCAACACCATCATCATCCCATCATGTCCTATCATCATCATGTGCCACCCTCAACACCATCAGCATCCCTTCATGTCCTATCATCAGCATCATGTGCCACCCTCAACACCATCATCAACCCTTCATGTCCTATCATCATCATCATCATGTGCCACCCTCAACAACAGCATCATCCCTTCATGGCCTATCATCATCATCATGTGCCACCCTCAACACTATCACCATCCCTTCATGTCCTATCATCATCATCACCAAGTCACACAAAGTGACACATCATCCTCATGTGCCACCCTCAACACCATCATCATCCCTTCATGTCCTATCATCATCAAGCCACACAAAGTATCAAAACGATTATTAGTGACACATCATCATGTGCCACCCTCAACACCATCATCATCCCTTCAGGTCTTATCATCAAGCCACAAAAAGTATCAACCAGCGAAATTCTCTCTCTCTCTCTCTCTCTCTCTCTCTCTCTCTCTGTCTCTCTCACATTCATGGTAAACCAAAACAAAATAGGCTCATACTCAAAAAGTCGACCTCAAAACCATAAAAATCTACTCACATAGTCATACTAGTTAGACACAACGAGCAGGAAGTTATATTCAAGGTCCAAAATGTCATCCCTTCAGGTCCTATCATCAAGCCACACAAAGTATCAACCAGCGAAATTCTCTCCCTCTCTCTCTCTGTCTCTCTCAAATTCATGGTAAACCAAAACAAAATAGGCTCATACTCAAAAAGTCGACCTCAAAACCATAAAAATCTACTCACATAGTCATACTAGTTAGACACAACGAGCAGGAAGTTATATTCAAGGTCCAAAATGTTGGACCAAATCACTACGATTTTACCACCATAACACACAAATTTAGGCTCATATTCAAAAAGTCGATCTTAAAACTCTACAAATCTATTCCCATACTCATACTAGTTAGACACAACGAACCGATCGTTATTTCTAAAGCCAAAAAAAGTTTGGCCAAATCGCAAATATTTTACCCACAGAACACAAAAATGTAGGCTCATATTAAAAAAGTCGACCTAAAAATTTCAAAAAGCTACTCACATACTCATACTAGTTAGACACATCGAACCGATCGTTATTTCTAAAGCCAAAAAAAGTTTGGCCAAATCGCAAATATTTTACCCACAGAACACAAAAATATAGGTTCATATTCAAAAAGTCGACATCAAAACCATAAAAATCTACTCACATAGCCATACTAGTTAGACACAACGAGCAGGAAGTTATATTCAAGGTCCAAAATGTTGGACCAAATCACTAAGATTTTACCACCATAACACACCCACGACCTCTCGAACCACGCACTTAACAAACTACAAACTTAATAAACCACAAACTCACAAAACACAAACTTAACTAACAACGAACTCACGAACCACGAACTTTAAAAACCACGTATTCACGAACCACGAACTCACGAACCACATACTTAACAAACCACGAACTCGCGAACCACGACCATACGAACCATGGACTTAACGAACCATCAACTCGCAAACAACGAACCACGACCCCACGAACCACAACCCCACGAACCACGAACTCGCAAACAACGACCCGATCGTTATTTCTAAAGCCAAAAAAGTTTGGCCAATTCGCAAATATTTTTCCACCATAACACACAAATTTAGGCTCATATTCAAAAAGTCGAATTAACGAACCATCAGCTCGCAAACAACGAACCACGACCATACGAACCATGGACTTAACGAACCATCAGCTCACGAAGAACGAACCACGACTCCACGAACCACGGACTTAACGAACCATCAACTCACGAACAACGAACCACGACCCCACGAACCACAACCCCACGAAACATGGACTTAACGAACCATCAACTCACGAACCACGAACCACGACCCCACGAACCATGAACTTAACGAACCATCAACTCACGAACCACGAGCCACGACCCACGAACCATGGACTTAACAAAGGCAGCGTCGAGGAGAGATATAATTTGCGGTCTCTTGCTCTTCTGTTCGCCTCTGCTGCTGGTATGTTTCCTAGCGCTTCTAATTGTACATCGACCCATCCTTTTTCGTCGACAGTTGGGTCTGGTGTTCTCACAACATTTTGCTGAAGGCTCGTTGTGTTTTTGATCTGTCTGCCCTGTCACCTAGCCAAACTATTTTATCTGTTGTTTCCTTATATATTCTATGATGGGGGCTATTCCTAGCTTTCTTCTCAGTTCTTCATTTCTGAGCTTATCTCTCAGACTGTTTCCTGTCATTCGTCTAACACATTTCATCTCTGAGATCACAAAAATTTAGGCACATACTCAAAAAGTCGACCTCAAAACCATAAAAAGCTACTCCCACATTCGTCTAAAAATTGCACCAAAACCGCACCAGATTTGCAACGTGCAAAAACATGCACAAGTTTGACACGCGAACCAGTTTAGCACAATGCACCTTCGTAAGGGGCGTAACAATCAGCCTTCGTAAGGGGCGTAACAATCATAAAAGTGATTATCAAAGTAAATTTTTGGTATGGGGATGTCTATTGGTGCATTGTGCCAAACTGGTTCGCGTGTCAAACTTGTGCATGTTTTTGCACGTTGCAAATCTGGTGCGGTTTTGGTGTAACTTTTAGATGAATGTGGGAGTAGATTTTTATGGTTTTGAGGTCGACTTTTTGAGTATGTGCCTAAACTTTTGTGATCTCAGAGATGAAATGTGTTAGACGAATGACAGGAAACAGTCTGAGAGATAAGCTCAGAAATGAAGAACTGAGAAGAAAGCTAGGAATAGCCCCCATCATAGAATATATAAGGAAACAACAGATAAACTAGTTTGGCTAGGTGACAGGGCAGACAGATCAAAAACACAACGAGCCTTCAGCAAAATGTTGTGAGAACACCAGACCCAACTGTCGACCACGAAAAAGGATGGGTCGATGTACAATTAGAAGCGCTAGGAAACATACCAGCAGCAGAGGCGAACAGAAGAGCAAGAGACCGCAAATTATCTCTCCTCGACGCTGCCTTTGTTAAGTCCATGGTTCGTGGGGTCGTGGTTCGTGGTTCGTGAGTTGATGGTTCGTTAAGTCCATGGTTCGAGGGGTCGTGGTTCGTGGTTCGTGAGTTGATGGTTCGTTAAGTCCATGGTTCGTGGGGTTGTGGTTCGTGGGGTCGTGGTTCGTTGTTCGTGAGTTGATGGTTCGTTAAGTCCATGGTTCGTGGAGTCGTGGTTCGTTCTTCGTGAGCTGATGGTTCGTTAAGTCCATGGTTCGTATGGTCGTGGTTCGTTGTTTGCGAGCTGATGGTTCGTTAAGTCGACTTTTTGAATATGAGCCTAAATTTGTGTGTTATGGTGGTAAAATATTTGCGAATTGGCCAAAATTTTTTGGCTTTAGAAATAACGATCGGTTCGTTGTTTGCGAGTTCATGGTTCGTGGGGTTGTGGTTCGTGGGGTCGTGGTTCGTTGTTTGCGAGCTGATGGTTCGTTAAGTCCATGGTTCATATGGTCGTGGTTCGCGAGTTCGTGGTTTGTTAAGTATGTGGTTCGTGAGTTCGTGGTTCGTGAATACGTGGTTTTTAAAGTTCGTGGTTCATGAGTTCGTTGTTAGTTAAGTTTGTGTTTCGTGAGTTTGTGGTTTATTAAGTTTGTAGTTTGTTAACTGCGTGGTTCGAGAGGTCGTGGGTGTGTTATGGTGGTAAAATCTTAGTGATTTGGTCCAACATTTTGGACCTTGAATATAACTTCCTGCTCGTTGTGTCTAACTAGTATGACTATGTGAGTAGATTTTTATGGTTTTGAGGTCGACTTTTTGAGTATGAGCCTATTTTGTTTTGGTTTACCATGAATGTGAGAGAGACAGAGAGAGAGAGAGAGAGAGAGAGAGAATTTCGCTGGTTGATACTTTGTGTGGCTTGATGATAGGACCTGAAGGGATGATGATGGTGTTGAGGGTTGCACATGATGATGTGTCACTAATAATCGATTTGATACTTTGTGTGACTTGATGATGATAGGACATGAAGGGATGATGATGATAGGACATGAAGGGATGATGATGGTGTTGAGGGTGGCACATGATGATGATGTGTCACTTTGTGTGTCTTGGTGATGATGATGATAGAACATGAAGGGATGGTGATGGTGTTGAGGGTGGCACATGATGATGATGATAGTCCATGAAGGGATGATGCTGTTGTTGAGGGTGGCACATGATGATGATGATGATGATAGGACATGAAGGGTTGATGATGGTGTTGAGGGTGGCACATGATGCTGATGATAGGACATGAAGGGATGCTGATGGTGTTGAGGGTGGCACATGATGATGATAGGACATGATGGGATGATGACGGTGTTGAGGGTGGCACATGATGATGATGATAGGCCATGAATGGTTGATGATGTTGTTGAGGGTGGCACATGATGATGATAGGACATGAAGGGTTGATGATGGTGTTGAGGGTGGCACATGATGATGGTGATAGGCCATGAAGGGTTGATGATGTTGTTGAGAGTGGCACATGATCACTAAAAAAATGTAGTGCGAGATCCGCGACCCAATCAGTTACGCGATCGCCTATATTTTAAATTTCCCTTCATTTTAAGTTTTTAAAAATATTGATTTTTCATCCTTATATTTTATTATTTTTAACATAAGTCCGTTTTCTTTTCAATCGGGGTTTTACCTGAGTTGGTTAACTGAAATATCCTGAGCCGGACTGTTTGACGCCCGATCTTTTGAATTTACCTGTCAGACACAGTAGACCGTTCGACAAAGTGACGAAGTAGACCGTGTGGTAAGTGCCTGGCCTGTCACGCAGTCCCGTGTTTTTTATTTTTATTTTTATTTTTAAGTATTCTGAGTTTTTTACTTTCACAAATACATATTTTTTAAAATAATTCTGAATTTTTACTTTCACAAATATACTCTTTTAAAATACTCTTTCACAAATATCACACCACGAGCGACGCGCCGATCACCGTCACGCCACACCGCGAGAGGCGATCACCGGACCCGCACGATAAGCCGATTAGCAGCGAGACACGATCTTTTGAATTTACCTGCGTTAATCTCTCAGACACAGTAGACCGTTTCGACAAACTGACGAACCAAAAAAATAAAAAAAATAAAAAAATCCCCCCCCCCCAAAAAAAAAAAAAATAATCAATTTCGAAAAAATAGCGAATTAAAAATTTTTTTTTTTTTTTTTTTTTTTTTTTTGTTGGTGCATGTTTCGTGCAGTATCGGTGCCAAATCTATTGTCTTTCGGTGCATGCACATGCAATTTTGGGGTCATAAACAGCCACACCTACTACTCATAATATCTGAACAATTGTTGAAAGCAATTGATAATTTTGACTTAAACAAAAAGATTGTTGAACTCTCAGCAGACAATACAAATACAAACTTTGGAGGCTTGTTGAGGAAAGGGAGAGATAATGTCATAACTAAGATAAAGTCCAAGTTAAACAGACACATAATGGGTCTTGGTTGCAACGCACACATAATTCACAATTGTGCAAAAACAGCGTTTGATTCCATGCCTATGGATATGGAAGTGATTGTAACAAAAATATTTGGATACTTTCACATTTACACGGTTCGTGTAGAACGCCTAAAAGACTTCTGTGAATTTGCTGGACAGGAGTTTAAGCAATTATTAGGTTATTCGAATATAAGGTGATTGTCATTACTTCCAGCCTTGGAAAGAATATTGAAACTGTATCGATCACTGAGATCTTTCTTCTTGTCAGAAACACACTGTCCTACAATATTGAAACAATTCTATGAAAACAGTGAATCAGAGCTTTGGCTCAGCTTTGCTCATTCTCACGCATCACTCTTCCATGAAACAATTAAGGCGATTGAAGTCGACGACAAGAGTGCAACAGAATCAGCACTGGCTGTGAACAATCTCATTATAAAATTAGAAACTCGACGCGATGAAAATTTCATCCCACACATGGTAAAGAGTTTGCTAACTGATTTAGTAGAAAGTGGTGACATCCAAATGGGAAGGTATTTCCAAATAAGTAAAGAATTTTATAATACTGCTGTACATTACTTGCAGTCATGGAAAAAGCACAATGAGGACTTATCACGACTGAGCTGCCTTCTCTTGGATAATGTGCCTGAAAGGAAACATTTTGATAATGCAGTAGAACAGATATCTTCAAAGTGTCACGAAGTTGTAAACGTCAATCGGGATGAGCTCTTTGATGAATAAGTAATTATTTGCGAGGCCATCTATTGCAAAAAGAACGTGAGTGGTTCAGTAACAAGCCCCCATGTAGAAAATAGAATGAAGTACTCAGGTACTTGAAAGAAAATAATGTATCACATGTTAATGTGAAGTGAATTCTTGAACTTTTTATGTGCTTACCTGGCAGCAATGCATCCGTAGAAAGACTATTTTATCAAATGAACTACATCTGGTCCGAAGAGAAATCACGGATTAATGTGAGCACGGTGCAAGCCATGTTAACAGTAAAAACTAACATTAATTTATCGTGTGAAAGCTTCAGTGAAAAACTTGCTTCAAATCATGAGATCTTGAGAAAGATACACTCATTAAACAAGTACCACGCCGAGGCAACAACCTCTTCAGTAGAAATATGGTACTGTAAACATTACTTTAATATTGCAATTGATATCTATATGTTGTCTAATATTTTTTTATTTCAAACTTTTTTTTTGTTATTGAGAAACAAAACTAGCTATTATAATTACATTAAGTGTGTGTATCGCATAAGTACCGTGAATATTAACAAAAATAAAATCAAACAGCAAACAAACACAGCTATTATGTAATTTAAAGTTATCTTTTTTTTGCATCTACAAAATTTTCTTGCGCACACACAGTCACACACCCATACACACATATAAATATATATAAATAAATATATATATGTACACACACACATATATATATATATCTATATAAATATATATATGTATACACACACACACACACACGCACACACACACATATATATATATATATATGTATATATATAAATCATGATCATCAAGTACCGGGCCTACTGGCGTAGGTGATCATGTCTCTTCACAACTTTCGATCTCGGCAGCTATTTATCATTTCTGTTGATGGCCTTCTGCCAAGCCATTCTCTCAAGCTGTCTGTTATTTTTTCTCTTTGCTTCCCTCTATCTCTTCGTCCCTAAATTTTTCCAGTTGTTACAATATATTCAAGTTGTTCTCTTCTCATTACATGGCCAAAAATGATGATTGTTTCTTCCTAATATTGGAAATTATTTTTCTTTTTGCTTTGACCTCTCTCAGAACATCTTCATTACTCTTCTTAGCTGTCCATGGTACTCTTAACATTCTCCATATATATATATATAGAGCAAAAAAATCCTCTGAAATGTAAAAAATATGAGAAATGTCCCCGAAAACAATGGGGAAAAAATGGTCACCCTAGTCTAGTGGGTCTTTTCCACGCTTGAGGATGGGCACCATAATAGCTTCTTTCCAGATTGCCGGCACATGACCTCTCTTCCAGCTAGCATTTATTATCCTTAGAAGCTGGCTCTTGGCTTTCTGTCCCAGATTTAGGAGCATTTCGTTGGAGATTCCATCTTTACCAAGGGAACTTTTGAGCTTCGATCCTTTGAGGGCAACATCTAATTCAGTTGGGGTAAGGATGGTCGTCTGATGCTCTTCTGGTGCTAAAGGCATGTGTTTTGCATCTTTTTGTGTACTTTTTCGAGGGAATTTGAAGAACAAAGTGATTGGATACTGCTATTCTATTTTATTTGTTATGGAAATCGTTTGGTATCATCGCCTATGTTGTTGAAGATACGTGCACGAAGATAAACCTTGTAGGCAGAAGCTACCGACACTACACGTCTTGTGACATGCTGTGACACGCGATGGGGCAGATATAGGGAATTCCTGGCTGCAATAAAACTGGCTCCGTGGATAGAGTAGAATAGAGTAGAATAGAGTAGAATAGAGTAGAATAGAGTAGAATAGAATAGAATTGAGTCGAATAGAGTAGAAAAGAGTAGATTAGATTATAATAGAATAGAATAGTCAGGCTAATTTTTGTTCTGACAGTTAATTTTATTGATTAATATACAAGGAAGATATTTTCTATTAAAGCTTAAATCACAAATTCACATTGAGACTTTGATTATTATCCAATGACTGATCCCATACACAGTTTTATGTAAACACAGAGACAGACAGTATAGCACTATGTTCACACATGCACATTTCTTCATCTTAAGCAGCAGATTTCGCTCTTTTAACATTTTCTAATCATCATCATGTGCCATACCCGCTGGCGTAGCCGATCATGTCCTTCTACAATCTTATATCCACAGTGCATCGTAACAATTCTGTTGTTGACTGTTTTCCATGCCATGACACCAAAATATCTAGTATCTTCTCTTTTTCTTGTTCCCGATCTCTCTTTTCCAGTATTTTGCAGTTGTAACCAATTATTTCAGCTTTCCTCTTCTCATGATGTGGCAAAAAAAATATTGATTGTTTTTTACTGATGTTTTTTAGGAGCTCCCTTTTTGTGTTGACCTCGTTGAGAATGTACTCATTTGTGTTTTTAGCTGTCCAGGAAACTTACAACATTCTCCTGAGAAATCCCATCTTTGTGGCCTCTAAACTTCCTTCTCAGTCCTTTTCGTAATAAGTTTCTAATAAACCTAATACCAAAAAAAAGTCCCCCCCCCCAAAAAAAAAAAAAAAAATACCCCCCCCCCTTAAAAAATATATAAAAGGTGTTTAATTAATAAAACAAAACAAAAACTTATATATATTTTAATTGAAGAAACTGGTCTAAATTGACATTTTTTAATAAAGCGAGAAGACAGCTGGGAAACTCATCAATAACGGCACAGTCCGACCAGAGCTGGATCTAGACTTAGTGAGGCACTAATCTTGGCAAAGCCTGACGTCCCTGTTAAACAAATTAACTGCAGAAGGTTTCTGCAATAGATTACAATAGTTATATACATATATATATATATATATATATATATATATATATATATATTTCTAACTTACGTCCGCCAGCTTCTGTCTCCGGTGAAGTCTTTAGAGACTAGGAACAACATTTTGCGTGTTAATTAGTTTTTCCCAGGCAGCCGTGTGCACAGGGCTCCCTCGCCGTACAAGCCCCGTCTTCGGATGTACTCATATTTTTTTCCGCCGATGAGCAACTGACGTTTAAAGCCGAGCCTCACTGCTGAGACCAGGTGTGGTTGCCACAGAAAGAAATCATAAATAAAAATCCCAACTGGTGCAGCCCGGATTTGAATCCAAAACCTCTTGTTTCGAGGCCAACGTCTTGCCCTATAGACCAACTAGTCCCCAGTTTACAATATAAATAAATTTGACCCCCCTCCCCTTTTATGATTTTAAAGCCCTACGGTGTAGCGTATTTAGTATAGACCTAAATCCGACATTGTGTCCCGTTCAAAACGAACCTAATATAAGTCAAGGCTTGTTATTTGTCGTTGACTTCTTTCAACCATTTCCACCTTTCAAAAATGTAGATCCTACCATAGCTCAGATGATTAAAAGAAAACGCGGAAGGATACTCAACTCCTGTATTAGCTTCATTTACTTACAACACTCGTAACAATAAACAACAGACAAATATAACGCACATTCTTTTTAGTGGTCGCAAGACATATTTCTCATTATAACTTAATTCATTTCATAAGAAGCAGAAATATTGCATGTCTGACGTGGCATCACGCGCACTTCTACTCTTTCTTAGCGACCACTCTGTCTGGTTTGACAGTCAGAATGCGGTCTTCTGTAGACAAACACGTCTTCCGGGTTCATTGAGTCGTGGTAGAGAAACTTAATGTGGAATGGACCCAACGAAAGTACCTGACTTTTATTAATGGTTCTCACCCTGTACCACAGTGATAAAAAAAATTATAACAAAATAAAACATTGCCATTCAACATTAGAAATAGATTTGTGAAAACTCCATGATCTCTTCTCACTCCACTTTTCAGCTCGTTAGGTCTGGTATTTTAGACCTTGCATCCCGTTAAATGACACATGGGGCACACATATAAATAAGAACGTCATAAGTCCCAAACCAAACTAAATTGATGCATGCTACTTTTGCCTGTCTTGTTAGTGTTCTTGTTAGTGTTCTTCTATGTGTCTTTTCTTTTTCCCCTCTTATTCACTCTTTCTCCAATGATCGTGTTTGCTCCGCGATCTTCTGGCAAATCTTCAATACTGATAAAAGAGAGTGCTATAGTCCGTTTCAAAATTCGGTACATGCCCTCAAACTTCATCAAATATCTCGGAAACCCCTAAACCGCATTACTAGGATCTTACACATATAATATTACATTGTCCGTGATGTTACTATTGTGTCATTTAAAATAATGTAAGGGGATACAATTTACTTAAAGTGACTGGTTCCTTTGATCTTTATTAATGCAGCAATTATTGCATCCCTAAAAATAGAATTTACAGTAAAAAAAAAAAAAATGTAAAGTACCCCCGTCACGCCGGTTGGCTTACCACGGCAACAGCCGGGGTTCGTACCCTGGCGAGGACACCTGGGTTTTACTAATTCCCTAAAAATTAGTGGGAGCCGCGATAGCTCAGTGGTTAGTGAACTGGACTACTACGGACAAGGGGTAGGGTTCGATCCCAACCGACGGCTCCGGGTTCACCCAGCCTTAAATGGGTACCAGATTTTTTCTGGGAAAGTAAAAGCAGCACGGGCGTAATACCGACCACATTACCCCAAAAGTCATGTGCTGAAGGTCTGTAAAATATAGGGTCACTAACACCATATTTCCCTATACGCCACTTGGCGTGACGGGGGGTACTTTACTTTTACCCCCGTCACGCCAAGTGGCGTATAGGTAACATGGTGTTAGTGACCATATATTTTACAGACCTTCGGCACATGATTTTTGGGGTAATGAGGTCAGTATTACGCTCGTGCCGCTTTACTTTCCCAGAAAAAATCTGGAACCCATTAAAGGCTGGATGAACCCGGAAGCCGTCGGTTGGGATCGAACCCTACCTCTTGTCCTTTGTAGTCCAGCAATTTACAGTAAGCATAACAATTTCTTCACTTTTAATAAGCTATAGACCTATCATAAAAATGTGGGCAAAGTGTTACAAATAGTTGATTTCATCTTGTAGGCTACATGTTTCTATGAAACAATTATCAATGTCAAAAGGAATCAAGTGAGTAAATAGTTCAAGCAGAAATGATCGTGAATGCTTCTTATGCTGAACAAATTATAATTGGTTATATTCAGTATTGAGATCAAATACTCTGGATGATTAGAATGGTCCTGAGAAGGCCCTGTTTAATTAAATTGATGTCAACATGCTGGCAAGTAAATTTATTTCGAGGCAGACTTCTTCAGTGTAACGATTCTCATTCAGAACCAGGCGAGTCTAACAGGTTGATTGATTACTGCTTTCGGCTGAGCAAACCACAAACCAATTTATTCAAATATTCCTCTTCTTCACACAAGACTTGGACCTCACATTTTGCTCAGTAATCTTTGTCTATCTTTGAGATGGCCTGATTTGTAAATGTCTGAACATCGCATAATTTGAGGGTTTTATTTTCAGCTGCTACTTGTCCTTTAACATTTAACCAAACTAGTTCTTTTGGATTTAGGTGTGAATGGTAAGGTAGTCTCAATCATCTATGACTATGCTCTTGTATTAACTTGTCTATATGAAATAACTTTGTCCGTTGCGTCTGCTTTATAATGGAAAGCAATTCAGGTTTCATGTACATACCGTTAAATGGTATGTGTTCCTGCATGAGGCACTTCTTTATTTTTTATTTTTTGTGCTCGATGATGTCGAAACTTTATCTTCCTGTGTAACTACGTTGTGGTATAGTGCATTGTCCATTACTAAACGAGAGGGTCAATCTAATGTTGGAAGTATTGTTTTCTCAATCGACTCTCTAATATGTAGCCGTTCATCTCGGAGTGATAGTCTCAAATGTCAGTCGATTTTGAAACAAAAACAAGTTCAGCATTCTACAACATCCCATTATGTCTGCTACCTGCATGTGCAACTATCAAGTGCTGCCTTTTGCTGCTAGGCACCGATTATTTAATACTTCCATCTGGTAACTACTATTCCTTTTCACTTGTGTGGCGAGCATTGGTCCATGTTTCATCTAAATATACAATATCATAATCGTCTTTACGCATTTCCTCGACTTTAGGTAAATAATTGCTTCCAGAGTTTGGGGGCCTCTGTAGCCTAGTTGGGAAAACCACCCGCCTGAGCTACCGACGTTCGGACGACCTGTGTCCGATTCCCACTGCAAGCAGTGTGAGTTGTACTAGTGGTTGGGAAAAACAAAATACTCCCGCGGTCGACTCGATCCTGGCAGAAATGGGTACCAGGGTAGTATTCTGGGACGATGAGGAATGCCGCCTCGCATCGTGAGTTTTGATGCTTCGACACTATTCAGAAAGTCTCCGAACACTTGTGGATAGGCGGCCGAGCACATATGGGTGAAAACTCGAGTGATAAGACCCCGATTCAAGTCTCGTACTTTACCTTTACATTTACTTGTTTTCCCACAGCTACTAGATGTGGTTTCTCACAAATGATGTTTTTTTTCCCACAGATTTTTTTGTCGTTATTTTGAAGCGTAATAAATTAAATCTTTAGACTCATTGTAATTACTTCCAGTACACTATCAGTTGTATTTTACAACGCATTGAATTAGAACACACAGTAAGTTTAGGCTTCGCTATTCATTTCAAAGTGCGATATGGCTAGTGCTCGATAAATGTGTGGAAAGATAAGGATTTTGAAACTTCATGTAATTTGACCAGTAGAAACTGTAACTATGTTATTTCACAAGAATCATTGTGTGTATCTGTCCTTATACACCACAAATAAGTCAAAATAAAAGCTATTTGTTTGTTTTCAAAGAATTTATATATATATATATATATATATATATATATATATATATATATATATATATATATATTGTAAAACGTCACGGTAATAGTTTATATAGAATATTTCAACAATTTAAACCAAGCGGTTGATGAGGTATAGCATTTTGAAAAGGGGCATGAGTTTTGAAACGGACCTTCCTGCAATTATTATTTTAACTCAAAAGTTCAGTTTTGTTTGGTCGACAGGTCATCCTTATCGCAAACCAAACAAACCAATACATAGTTAAAATGTTAACTTCTGAGGTGCTGTAAAACATACCTCTTCCTCCTATGATTCGCTGAATTATCGCTTCGGAAGTTTCCCTCTATAATAATATTCATTTATTACTATTTCTCTCTTAGCATCTGATTCGAAGAACTACCAAATCTAGATCAGCAAGAGTATATATATATATATATATATATATATATATATATATATATATATATATATATATATATATATATATATATATATATATGGCCCTTTTCGTCTTGTCAGACATATTGTGTATTTTTTTGAGGTTTTGTTTTTGTTGAACAGCTTCTGTCGTGGCTAATTCTACCAATGTTTGACAAACACACGGTCACAGAATGAACAAGTCCACGTCCTACGTGAAATCCACTGTCCTTCTTGTCATGCTTGTGTAGTCACGTGATTAGCAGTGGTATATTTATTACCTGGCCACTATTCGAGCAGTTTCATTCTTTCTTTTAGGGTCTGATGCCGATGTAGGCTTTAACTGAAGCTACGAAGAAATATATCTACATGTATGTACATGTTGGAGCCGCGATAGCTCAGTGGTTAGTGAACTGGACTACAAAAGACAAGAGGTAGGGTTCGATCCTAATCGACGGCTTCCGGGTTCACCCAGCCTTAAATGGGTACCGGATTTTTTCTGGGAAAGTAAAGCAGCACGGTCGTAATACCGACCACATTACGCCAAAAATCATGAGCCGAGGGTCTGTAAAATTTATCGTCACTAACACCATATTCCCTATACGCCACTGGGCGTGATGGGGACTAAAAGAAAGAAGAAAAAGAAGAATGTACATGTGTAATTGTCCAATACGTGTTAGTAGTATAGCAATCCTGTACGCGCAAGCCTTTAGTGCAGACACATTTTATATATTGTCTATATATCAAGTGTCTGAGCATGTTTATAATGTGGCTGTACATTTTTGTTGTTATTCGTATGTTTGACATTTTTTTTGTTCGGACCTGCCGGTGACCTATCACCCGTCGCCCCGCCGTGACCCGGTGATCCGTGACCCGGTGATCCACGCTGACTGGCTCGGCTGTGGGGCAGCTCGTGGTCAGCAATTATTCTATTGTTATGGATTTTAAATGCTGTAGCGGATGAGAACTAGATTAAAACGTGTGTTCTCTCACTTTATTCTTTATAGGTTTTTAGTGTTAGTCCTTCAGTGGAATATCAATAAATATTTCGATAAAATCCTTTAACCTGTATCTTCGCCCACATTCTATGTTGGTATTATAAATTGTCATCATCATCGTCGACATGTACCATCATCAATACTCTCATCAGCATCATCATGTGCCTGTTGGTGTAGAGTCCACAACTTTCGATCTCTAACGATATAATGAAAGTGAGAGTTTTAACGTGTTATTCTTAAATAAAACAGCCCGCCTGTATATGAGTGGGGGTATGATCTGGCCGGGACTTACATCTTAGGCCTCTATCAGCTGAACACATGACAAATAACGTGTATATGCTTGTGTGACCACCAGAGTGACGGCGAATGTTTACTTTTCAAATCCATATGGATCTCTTTAAGTCCCAGTTTGGTGTTATGTTGCAGTACCGTTGCACCACTATACGCCCCTGAACGACTAGGGTCAAAGTAATGACGTTTCAATATTTTCTCAACAGTTCCCATTTTGGTGTTGGGATTCCGGTCTTTCTTTTTTTAGGTCTCAGTTTATACGTGGTTACGGGCGGAGTGGTTTCATTACCTATCTATGGGGTTTCCGCTGCTGGTGTCTTTGTCTGCTCTGGTGGTGCCTCGAGTGATGGTGGTGGAGAAGGTGTTTTTCTGTTGACGTGATGTGTTGAATGAGATCGACCGAACCCAATGACCGTCGTTTATACTGCTTCAATCTAATTAAATATTGACGCAGAGCACGTTGGTACACTCTGGCCTTATCAACGATTGCTAAATCATCTTGGACTAGGATACGTTGCATTTCATCATCTAAATCTCTCAAGTTGTCATTGATCGCCTCTGGCAGGGTATACGTGGCAGTTGTCTCTTTCAGACCCTCGAGCAATCGAGGATCTATCAAAATCATTTTTTGGCCATTGTTACACACCTAGTGCTCTGCCGAGAACACTTAATATAGGTCGGATCAAAGCACCTATGAAACCACCGGTTTGTAGAATCTCTTTCCGCCGCTTAAGAGTCGGTTTCTTTTTAGTGAGAAGTCTCAACTTGTTCTTGTGTCGACGTAGCTCACACTTCTGTCGCTGAGTGAGCTTAACATTACCTTTTAATATGTTATGACAATATTCGCACAATAAGTAAATAAGTTTGGGAGAGGCTGTTTTCAATATGGCTCTTAAACCGCACGGCGTGGCGGCGTGCATACATTTCAACATTTCCCCGTACCGTCTAAGTGATTCATCGCACATTTTTGTTACTTTGGCACGTAGACGATTTGTCTCTCCCCTGGGAATATTTTTGTTCTCAACCTAAGATTATCAGGTGTATCCTGACGAAGGTCAACCAAAAAGTAACAGTGAGGAGACGCTGTCGCGTCCTTAAAACTATCTTGGAGGTACCCCACCTGTCCTGGGTATATTTGTTTAGCCAGATTGATAATTAGACTTCCATCTCTTGGGTTCTTGAAAAGGAATAAATAATGTGTATTGAAGTTTATTGTTCGATGTTCCTTATTTTTTCCGAATAGGTTTTGAACAAATACACATCACACTAATATCTCTGTGATGACTAACTTTGGTGAATAATTTTGTTACCCTCTCGTCCGTCTCCGACATCAAGTCATCGATGACGATCGGTCTTCTCTTCTTACCACCTTCCAATTTATCGATGTCTGGTAGACCCTCGATAAATCTCACTGACCCCATAGTCTCGTATATTAGTTGCCATCCCAATAACATTATATAACTTCCTCCGGTACGGGGACAGCTAACTCGTGAAGGTTATGTATAAACTTTCGCACAAATACCCTTTTCCCACACCCTGTAGGTCCGGCTATCAGAGCTGTGACTGAGTGTTTCCAGCGTGGATCCATCCTCACAAATGACACTTTAGTGATTATAAAAACGAAAAAAAAAATATTTCCCACCTCGACGACGCTGAATGAGATTTTATGTAACAGTGACAACAAGTGATTTTAGGTCAGCACGCGAGGTTTCCCCTCTTTAACTCACACATATTTTAAAATCTACATCCTATATAAACACTACGGGGTTTCCTTGTCTCAGTACGCGTTACCTGAGACCGAATGGTTACACACATACATACATACAAAATTTTTTCACACATCATCGGCCAGGTCAGCTGGGAATTTCCCACACATCACCTCTTGGCTCAGTCCGAGAGGTCACTTCCGGGGTGGGGGGGTCATCTCTGAACATGTCTCGACACGCCAGATAACGTATTGCATTAGTTACTATAAATAGACGGTCCTCGGCCCCATTTCAGTAAGGTATAAAGCTCAGTCAATCATTGTATATGCACAGACACAGATAACCAGCGTCTTTTACCGAGTGGTTTGTGTTTGTTTTTTTTTGAATAAGGAGTCGTGTAGCGTGAATATGCCAACTTCGTTTGATATTTGTGATCAGCGCATATTACTGTCACGTGGTAATGAGAATATAATTCCATTTTCAAAGGATGGCGTCAAGACAGTCTCATTTTGTGTTTTTTCCTAACAGACCATTGATAAACATAAGGACATATAGCGGTGAGAGTTTTTTGAAGTTTCCTACCAGAACTGGGATAACACACTCGAGAGAGGAATTTATCGCGCTAGTTGAGATGCGAGATGAAATTTTATCCGCTTATGCTAACCTCAACTACACGCCACCTCTTGTTAACCAGAACCTCAACTACACGCCACCTCTTGTTAACCAGAACCTCAACTACACGCCTCCCTTTGTTAACCAGAACCTCAACTACACGCCACCTCTTGTTAACCAGAACCTCAACTACACGCCTTCCTTTGTTAACCAGAACCTCAACTACACGCCACCTCTTGTTAACCAGAACCTCAACTACACGCCACCTCTTGTTAACCAGAACCTCAACTACACGCCACCTCTTGTTAACCAGAACTTCAACTACAAGCCACATCTTGTTAACCAGAACCTCAACTACACACCACCTCTTGTTAACCAGAACCTCAACTACACGCCGCCTCTTGTTAACCAGACGAAAGATCCTGCAGTCATGGATGCCCCGGGTGATTCAACAATCACCAATTACCTATTCCATCTTTGATTAAGGTTTTGTCGAAATGGAGGGGGTTGTGTTTTGAACGCTAATCAACTTTCCTATGCACCTGTGTCTGATATACATTTAACACAGACAGTTCCACCAAAACAGGAGGGAGGAAGCCCAGACGGTTAAAATTAATAAATTCATCTACCGGACAGTAATATATTTTCAAATATCTGTTCTCTGCTGTATTAATAAAAAAAAAGCTGTGAAATTAAATATAGAAAGTATTTATTTTCTTTGACTTGTTTTAACTTGAATGTGAAAAGAGAGAGTACATGTGGGTGGTCATGGTGATGAGACGAATAATCAAAAGGGAAAACACCTCATTTTCTCCATTTTTAGAATCATCACAACCAACACGCTATTTAAATTTCCACACCTGTTCTTATGGATTTCAGAACACAGATACCTAAAGGGATAATACTCAACCACACTTACACCCGAGATAATCACTGAATCAGGTACTCTTTTCCTAAAAATATAAACTCATGACACACAACATATTCACCCCTGCAATACCACTTTCCCCACGTTTTAGAACCGCGATCGCTAATGGATTTGAAAAGTAAACATTCGCCGTCACTCCGGTTGTCACACAAGCGTATACGCGTTACATGTCATGTGTTCAGCTGATAGAGGCCTACGATGTAAGTTCTGGCCAGATCATACCCCCACTCATATACAGGCGGGCTGTTTTATTTAAGAATAACACTTTAAAACTCTCACTTTCATTATATCGTTAGAGATCGAAAGTTGTGGACTCTACACCAACAGGCACATGATGATGCTGATGAGAGTATTGATGATAGTACATGTTGACGATGATGATGACAATTTATAATACCAACATAGAATGTGGGCGAAGATACAGGTTAAAGGATTTTATCGAAATATTTATTGATATTCCACTGAAGGACTAACACTAAAAACCTATAAAGAATAAATGAGAGAACACGTGTTTTAATTTACTTCCCATCCGCTAAAGCATTTAAAATCCATAACAATAGAATACTTGCTGACCACGAGCTGCCCCACAGCCGAGCCAGCCAGCGAGGATCACTGGGTCACGGATCACCGGGTCACGGCGTGTTACAGGTCACCGGCCTGTCCGAACAAACAAGAAATGCCAAACATCCAAACAACAACAAAAATGCACAGCCACATTATAAACATGCTCAGACACTTGATATATAGACAATATATAAAATGTGTCTGCACTAACGGCTTGGGCGTACAGGATTTCTTTACTACTCGTGTTTGATGTCTTGCAATACTGGCGAAGGCCCTTAACCGATACGATTATTATTTTTTAACCGTACTTTTTTTTGTAGTAAAACAGCAACATACAATTTTAGTTTTGTATTGATGTTTCCGCTAGATAATGAGGATGTGGAGGCAGTACTGCAATGTTGAAGTGCGTCTTTGATAAAAACAAAACAGACAATGAAACCTTCAATAAATTTCTAAATGTAACTTAAAAGAAGAATCTTGAGAATACCATAGCGAACTGAAAAGACTTTCTAAAAGAGGACACAAAAAGATATCGTATTAACAACATCAGGAAGAAGCAATTATCTGCACCACTATAATATAGGATTAGAGTGTTATTTAATTATTCGTGAGTTATTATCATTGCACGAGTCATTCATAAGTTATTATCATTGCACGCTGAACATGTCGATAGGATTACCTCCTCAGCAAACTCCGTATCGTCCAGCGACTGACGACTCCAGCTCTATGTTGCATCATAAGTCGTCTTATGCGCCGAGTATACCAATCGTTGCTGGTTGTACCCATTTTAACTCTAACTCTCTTTCGTCTGAAGAAGTGATGTGGACTTATGGTTGTCAGAGTCATGTGTCCATACCGCATCTCAAATGGCATTAATGATGTCTGTCCATTGGTTGAACGTCTTCGACGATAGCACAGCTAGCCAACCTGTCCGCCCTTTCATTTTTCCGTACTCCCATATGTCCAATAACGTAGACAAAGATAACTCTGACTATTGTTGACTTCTGTAATGACTCAACCTACTGCCCTCGTACAGAGCCCGTCTCCATTTAACTTCATCATCAAGTGCCCTCTCCGCATCGAAGGTTGGCTACCATGGAGCGCCATTCCACTCTGTCTCTTGCTTTGATGGTGCAGATTGCCATAGACTGACTTGTCCATCTTTTGATGTTACTCGTCCATGTTAGTCTTGGTCTGCCTCTGCCTCTTTTACCTTGCATTTTCCCTTCTAATATTACTTTTATTAGACTGTTGTGTTTTTTAACATAACCAAAAAATTTCATTTGTCTTGCTCTAATTGTGTTTAGTAGTTCTGTTTTCATTTTTAGTTGTTTTAAAAGTTCTTCGTTTGTTTTCTTTTCTTTCCATCCAATTCTACATATTCTTCTATAAATCCACATTTCAAAGGCTTCAATTTTCTGTTCTGTTTTCTTGTCTAATGTCCATGTTTCTGCACCATACAGGAATATTGAGAAGATGTAACATTTTGCTATTCTTGGTTTCAGCCCTGGTGTTATTGTTTTGATGTTAGTATATTTTTCCAGGCATTGAAATTACTTTTTCCCATTCCTATTCTTTTATTTATTTCAGTTGTACATTTTCCATTACTGGTTATAGTATGTCACAGGTAGTTGTAGCTCTGGACTGTCTCTAGATTTAACTATTTAACTTAATACACGTAATTAGTGTGTAATACATCTGACCTCAGTTGGCTTCCAAACTTCGTTTTGATTACGTCTAGACTAGGAAGGAACTAGTTGATTTAATTATTCCAGAACATATGCAATTTATCTGTTTTGCCATTTCAATACTCCTGGAGTCTGCCGAGCGGATGTCGCATGGCAAGTGGAGTCGCCACGCAATGTACTTACGAGTATCAGTATTTTCATTTCTTCTCCTCTAAAAGAAAAACACTTGTTTATACTGGTAGTAGAACCTAATAGGCAAAATATCGATATTATCAGTGTGAACGCCAATCTCAGGTTAGGAACACATTATGATAACTAGAATAATTTTCATCATCATCATCACCATCATCATCATCATCATCATCATCATCTTCATCATAATCATCATCATCATCCCCATCATCATCCACTTTATCTAGATTCTCGCATTCCTCACCGATATATCAAGAACCACCATGACACACTAGTCTTTAAACAATCTTTAATGTTTATTTACTCTGTCTCTTTCTAATCTTACATAGACTATCCATGCTTTCCCAGATTCACTCATATCATTTATCACTATTCTATCTTTTTATTAAATTGTGTCTGTTAAATAATTTCCTACCTTGCTCTCTTTTACATTTCAGATGCAGCTGATTCTATCATATCTTTCCACGGCAAGTGTATCAGTAAAAACGATCTGATCGAAACAATTAGATAAACATTGCTTCACAAACGCAGTAGTTTGCATATAGCAGGTAATTCCTGCGATTCAGCTTCGCGGAACTGGGAGCCAGTAGTGGGATGTGATAAACACTCCAAGGTATGGTGACAGCTTTACAAGGAAGGAACACAACACAATACTGACGTTTCGGCCTGTGGCCTTCTTCAGAATACAGGGACAACGACAACAAACGGTGAAGTACAATTATCTATAACTACATATTGGATGATCAAATGAATTGACAGAGGGAGGAAAGTAAGATGTTGATATAAGAAAGGAGGCTACATGAGGGGAAGTAGGATGAGCGTAGAAATGTATAAAATAGAAAGATTAGAAAAATGAGGAAGAGCTCGAGATTAAAATAGTAAAAGGTGAATCTGGGCATTATTTTCTATTCTATCATATAGTAATTGTTGTTGTTCTTCTTCATTCTTTTTCTTCCTCTCCTTTTTCTTCATTCTTTTTCTTCATTCTTTTTCTTCATTCTTTTTCTTCTTCATTCTTTTTCTTCATTCTTTTTCTTCTTCATTCTTTTTCTTCATTCTTTTTCTTCATTCTTTTTCTTCATTCTTTTTTCTTCTTGTTCTTCCTCTCCTTTTCCTCTACTTTTCTTCCTCTGCTTTTCTTCTTTTTCTTCCTCTCCTTTCTTCTACTTTTTTTCCTCTTCTTTTCCTCTACTTTTCTTCTTCTTCTTTCCTTCCTCATCTGCCTTTCAGCGCCGAATTGTTGAACCTCTTTATTCTTCTGATTGTAAACTAGACTTTGTGATGTTTGTAAACAGATACGGCAAGATTCCCCACATACATATGTTTATCAGTTATATTTTAGTTATATTGTTCCTTTGCGTATTTAAGAAATATGGGCTGTATGTGAATTTTCGTCGCTATTGGTATGTGCAATATGAATAAAGAGATCGTTTTAAATTAGCAGTTGTGTTGGAAAATTAAATACTTATCTGTCAACATTATTGACATATTATTATATGCTATAATCTATTCAACTATTGATAAGATAGAAAAAAAAATAAAATATTGGTGTCAGGTGTGATACAAATTCTCATTAAATATTCTTCTACTTTTTCTTCTGTCTCTTCTTTTTTATTTTTCTTCTTCTTATTCTTAGTCTGTTATTTTTATTCTTCTACCCTGTCGTTCTCCTCACACCCCCCCCCATCTAATCTTCTTTTTCTCCTGTTAATCTTTCAGTTCATCACATGGTCCTTCAATGACACCACTCCTCTGAAATCCCTCTGCTTTAGATTATTGAAGAAACGTGAAAGATGGAAAGACTCATTGCAAAATAGAAAGGAAAGTGACATCACACGATATAATCGATTGTCTGCCAATACCTCATATCCAGCAATAACAGCGAGTTATTTTCTTTACATTACTCGGCACAAATTTTAGCTTCACTGCGTTTTAATGAAGCTGCGTACGTGGTTCATCGCGCAGGTCTTCCCTTGGGCTGTAACTGTGATATAAATTTGCTGGACCTTGCTCTCGTATGCTGATACATAGTTATTGCCTTTTGCTATTGCGTTCGTTCACAGGCTACTCCTTTTCATCGTATGCCCTTAAAAAGTGTAATAAATTGGTGTAGGTGAGTTTTTTGTGCGGTTAACATCAAGTCGGGATGATTCCGCGTTTCAACCCAACACATCTACTTCATCACCGCAGTTATGGATACAGGATTAGCTTCCATCTTTGGAAGACTTGAGCAGACTATTCAATCAATTCTCTGAACCAGACACGTTATACGGAATATACCAGGTTCTAATGATTATGTGAAAATATTAGCACAAACCTAAACTTTCAGCGCATTTTTTATTCGGACCAACAAGGCTCCGGGGTTCACCCAGACTTTAAAATGGTACCATACATTTTTCGGAGAAGTAAAGGTGGCCTGTCACGATACCGACCACATCACCCAAAAACGTGCCTGGTCATAGAAAATATGGTCATAACATCATAATCCCCATACGCCTAGCAAGGCATGAAGTGAACCTTTATGTATATATATAAGTTGGAATACTTGGTAACATCTGGCAAAATAAAAGGAAAGAGAGATCGCGGACGAAAAGGAGAGAAAATATTGGATAGCTTGGTGTCATGGTATGGAAAACAGCCAACAACAGAACTGACATGATGTACTGTAGGTAGAAGATTGTGGAAAAACATGATCGCCAACGCCAACCGGTTTGGCACATGAGGATGGTGATTTTATATATATATATATATATATATATATATATATATATATATATATATATATATATATATATATATATATATAACTCAACATATTCTATTTTAGGGAGCCGCGATAGTTCAGTAGTTAGTGAACTGGACTACAAAGGACAAGAAGTAGGGTTCGATCCCAATCGATGACTTCCGGGTTCACTCAGCCTTAAATGGGTACCTGATTTTTTTCTGGGAAAGTAAAGCGGCACGACGTAATACCGACCACATTACCCCAAAAAATCATGTGCTGAAGGTCTGTAAAATTTATGGTCACTAACACCATATTCCCTATACGCCACTTGGCGTGACGGGGCTCTTTACTTTCACTTGTTTATATTCTATTTTGTAAACAAAAATATCATATTTGTTATCCCCAAACTAACCCACAATTCTTTACTAAAATCAGTATTTCCCTGCCTGGCCAAGAAGAAAACAAAAACCCCTAGGCCAGTCAACCATGTTGTCTTCCTAGTATCTGTGGCAGTGTTCTCTTCTGTGTCTCCAGCATGGTGCCCATGGTACTGTTTCATGTCTCGTTAATCCATCGTTTTTTAAGCCATTGGAATGGAAAAATATACAAGATCTTAAAATAATTTTTTTTTGCTTATAATAGTCTTTTGCCATATGTTGTGCTGTTGTTTTAATTTATCCACAGCTATATTCAGCATTCTTGTAATCTCTTTGATAGTCTTTCTATTATTTTTTTAATCAATGAACCGAGCTATTAAAAACTGTCTACTATTTCCAATATTTTTCCATTAATAAATATATCACTTATATCTGTTTAATCTGTTGGAAAGATTTGTTCTTTTGCTGCTTTGAGATGCAGTGGTGCTGTTTTTCACTATTACATTAAAATGATGTCATCTCTTCATACCACATACTGAGATAGATAAAAGTGCTGTTTTTCATGTTGTACCTTAGAAGCATGTACCTCGAATTCTTCATACCACATACTGAGATAGATAAAAGTGCTGTTTTTCACTATTACTCTGAAATGATGTTATCAATTTCTCCACACCGCTTAGTGAAGTAGATAAAAGTGCTGATTCATCAGCTTTCTGAAAGTGCATGATTTTTAATTGTAAAAACATCAAACTGTTCTTTATTCACTTCTCTGATATTTCTCATTTTATTTTCTACATATATGTTGATTAGGTAAGGTAAGGTGATAAGCTGTGCACTTGTCTAACCCATTGTCTTTTAATAAACCAGTCTGATGTATTTTTTTCAGTGCTTTGTGCTGTTTGTTGGTCATAAAGAAAATATTGTTATTACATGTATGGGTAAAGGCATTACAAATAAATGCGAAGTTACTTTATAATTTTCTATCTATCTATCTATCTATCTATCTATCTATCTATCTATCTATCTATCTATCTATCTATCTATCTATCTATCTATCTATCTATCTATCTATCTATCTATCTATCTATCTATCTATCTATCTATCTATCTATCTATCTATCTATCTATCTATCTATCTATCTATCTATCTATCTATCTATCTATCTATCTATCTATCTATCTATCTATCTATCTATCTATCTATCTATCTATCTATCTATCTATCTATCTATCTATCTATCTATCTATCTATCTATCTATCTATCTATCTATCTATCTATCTATCTATCTATCTATCTATCTATCTATCTATCTATCTATCTATCTATCTATCTATCTATCTATCTATCTATCTATCTATCTATCTATCTATCTATCTATCTATCTATCTATCTATCTATCTATCTATCTATCTATCTATCTATCTATCTATCTATCTATCTATCTATCTATCTATCTATCTATCTATCTATCTATCTATCTATCTATCTATCTATCTATCTATCTATCTATCTATCTATCTATCTATCTATCTATCTATCTATCTATCTATCTATCTATCTATCTATCTATCTATCTATCTATCTATCTATCTATCTATCTATCTATCTATCTATCTATCTATCTATCTATCTATCTATCTATCTATCTATCTATCTATCTATCTATCTATCTATCTATCTATCTATCTATCTATCTATCTATCTATCTATCTATCTATCTATCTATCTATCTATCTATCTATCTATCTATCTATCTATCTATCTATCTATCTATCTATCTATCTATCTATCTATCTATCTATCTATCTATCTATCTATCTATCTATCTATCTATCTATCTATCTATCTATCTATCTATCTATCTATCTATCTATCTATCTATCTATCTA
Organism: Megaustenia siamemsis; assembly: GCA_032433765.1. Classification (NCBI taxonomy): domain Eukaryota; kingdom Metazoa; phylum Mollusca; class Gastropoda; order Stylommatophora; family Ariophantidae; genus Megaustenia; species Megaustenia siamemsis. Next base: position 34,067,027 of record JAVIAB010000001.1, on the reverse strand, counting down.
TCTATCTATCTATCTATCTATCTATCTATCTATCTATCTATCTATCTATCTATCTATCTATCTATCTATCTATCTATCTATCTATCTATCTATCTATCTATCTATCTATCTATCTATCTATCTATCTATCTATCTATCTATCTATCTATCTATCTATCTATCTATCTATCTATCTATCTATCTATCTATCTATCTATCTATCTATCTATCTATCTATCTATCTATCTATCTATCTATCTATCTATCTATCTATCTATCTATCTATCTATCTATCTATCTATCTATCTATCTATCTATCTATCTATCTATCTATCTATCTATCTATCTATCTATCTATCTATCTATCTATCTATCTATCTATCTATCTATCTATCTATCTATCTATCTATCTATCTATCTATCTATCTATCTATCTATCTATCTATCTATCTATCTATCTATCTATCTATCTATCTATCTATCTATCTATCTATCTATCTATCTATCTATCTATCTATCTATCTATCTATCTATCTATCTGTCTATCTGTCTATCTGTCTTTCTGTCTATCTGTCTGTCTGTCTGTCTGTCTGTCTGTCTGTCTGTCTGTCTGTCTGTCTGTCTATCTATCTATCTAATGTCCTTTCGAGCCGAAGACGGCACATAGGGCAGAACCACAATCTCAAAAACAGAAACCTTGCGTGCCAAAATGGCACATATTGCAGAGATCACTGCTTTAAAATAAATGGCGCTGTTTCCATAACAGTACTTTTTACAATGACAGCTTGTCAAGCCATCGATCAACCTCCTTAGTCGCCTCTTACGACATGCCTGGAAGGTCACAGTGTCACTATTCATTTGCAATACGTAGGCTGAAAACGACATATCTAACAATGTTTTCAACAATATTGTATGTTGTACGCAGTCAAATGAATTGGAGTAGTCAACAAAGCATGCAAACAGATTTCTGTAATGAAAATATATTTTATCTGTGAGTTAAGAAAAATAAACGATTAAAGTGCCAACTAAATAGATGGCACAGGATAGAACTTCTAAAGTAGCACTCCACAATAAAAGCACACGCAAGGACTTAGTCTAAGCAACCACAAGTCCATAATAAAACAGCCGAGTTTCGAAACTGTTTTGGCTGTCTTCACCAAGCCGGACCATTAATCATGGCATCAGTGAAAGGTTACACCGGATCAATACTATGAAGAGGCGTGGAGCTTGTGAGGTTTCAGCATAATTTACAAGAAAAACGATGGATGTATTTTAATTTTGTGAATAACCCTAGCATGAAAACATTGTCCGGTGAATAATGACATTGGACATCGTTTCAGGAATACCATAGAAGTATCGAAAGATGATGCCAACTCATACACTTAATGAAAAAAAGGATAGACGACAGGATTCAAGCCAGAATGTATATCCCTATTGTTAATTCAGTTTTCGACTTGTTTTTTTTTCAGTGAGAAATTTGGAATAAAATGTAATGAGAAATCTGTGATGGAAAGTAAGAAATTATTAGATTGGTTGATGAGAAGTGAGTGTTGGAAAGTAAGAAATTATTAGATTGGTTGATGAGAAGTGAGTGTTGGAAAGTAAGAAATTATAAGATTGGTTGATGTGAAGTGAGTGTTGGAAAGTAAGAAATTATAAGATTGGTTGATGAGAAGTGAGTGTTGGAAAGTAAGAAATTATTAGATTGGTTGATGAGAAGTGAGTGTTGGAAAGTAAGAAATTATAAGATTGATTGATGAGAAGTGAGTGTTGGAAAGTAAGAAATTATAAGATTGATTGATGAGAAGTGAGTGTTGGAAAGTAAGAAATTATTAGATTGGTTGATGAGAAGTGAGTGTTGGAAAGTAAGAAATTATAAGATTGGTTGATGAGAAGTGAGTGTTGGAAAGTAAGAAATTATTAGATTGGTTGATGAGAAGTGAGTGTTGGAAAGTAAGAAATTATAAGATTGATTGATGAGAAGTGAGTGTTGGAAAGTAAGAAATTATAAGATTGATTGATGAGAAGTGAGTGTTGGAAAGTAAGAAATTATTAGATTGGTTGATGAGAAGTGAGTGTTGGAAAGTAAGAAATTATTAGACTGGTTGATGAGAAGTGAGTGTTGGAAAGTAAGAAATTATAAGGTTGATTGATGAGAAGTGAGTGTTGAAAAGTAAGAAATTATAAGATTGGTTGATGAGAAGTGAGTGTTGGAAAGTAAGAAATTATTAGATTGGTTGATGAGAAGTGAGTGTTGGAAAGTAAGAAATTATTACATTGGTTGATGAGAAGTGAGTGTTGGAAAGTATGAAATTATTACATTGGTTGATGAGAAGTGAGTGTTGGAAAGTAAGAAATTATTACATTGGTTGATGAGAAGTGAGTGTTGGAAAGTAAGAAATTATAAGATTGGTTGATGAGAAGTGAGTGTTGGAAAGTAAGAAATTATTAGATTGGTTGATGAGAAGTGAGTGTTGGAAAGTAAGAAATTATTACATTGGTTGATGAGAAGTGAGTGTTGGAAAGCAAAAAATTATTAGATTGGTTGATGAGAAGTGAGTGTTGGAAAGTAAGAAATTATAAGATTGGTTAATGAGAATTGAGTGTTGGAAAGTAAGAAATTATAATATTGGTTGATGAGAAGTGAGTGTTGGAAAGTCTGAAATTATTAGATTAGTTGATGAGAAGTGAGTGTTGGAAAGTAAGAAATTATCAGATTGATTGATGAGAAGTGAGTGTTGGAAAGTAAGAAATTATAAGATTGATTGATGAGAAGTGAGTGTTGGAAAGTAAGAAATTATTAGATTGGTTGATGAGAAGTGAGTGTTGGAAAGTAAGAAATTATTACATTGGTTGATGAGAAGTGAGTGTTGGAAAGTAAGAAATTATTAGATTGGTTGATGAAGAAGTGAGTGTTGGAAAGTAAGAAATTATTACATTGGTTGATGAGAAGTGAGTGTTGGAAAGTAAGAAATTATAAGATTGTTTGATGAGAAGTGAGTTTTAGAAAGTAAGAAATTATTAGATTGGTTGATGAGAAGTGAGTGTTGGAAAGTAAGAAATTATTACATTGGTTGATGAGAAGTGAGTGTTGGAAAGTAAAAAATTATTAGATTGGTTGATGAGAAGTGAGTGTTGGAAAGTAAGAAATTATAAGATTGGTTGATGAGAAGTGAGTGTTGGAAAGTAAGAAATTATAAGATTGGTTGATGAGCAGTGAGTGTTGGAAAGTAAGAAATTATTAGATTAGTTGATGAGAAGTGAGTGTTGGAAAGTAAGAAATTATAAGATTGTTTGATGAGAAGTGAGTTTTGGAAAGTAAGAAATTATAAGATTGATTGATGAGAAGTGAGTGTTGGAAAGTAAGAAATTATTAGATTGGTTGATGAGAAGTGAGTGTTGGAAAGTAAGAAATTATTACATTGGTTGATGTGAAGTGAGTGTTGGAAAGTAAGAAATTATTACATTGGTTGATGAGAAGTGAGTGTTGGAAAGTAAGAAATTATTACATTGGTTGATGAGAAGTGAGTGTTGGAAAGTAAGAAATTATTAGATTGGTTGATGAGAAGTGAGTGTTGGAAAGTAAGAAATTATTAGATTTGTTGATGAGAAGTGAGTGTTGGAAAGTAAGAAATTATTACATTGATTGATGAGAAGTGAGTGTTGGAAAGTAAGAAATTATTACATTGGTTGATGAGAAGTGAGTGTTGGAAAGTAAGAAATTATTACATTGATTGATGAGAAGTGAGTGTTGGAAAGTAAGAAATTATTAGATTGGTTGATGAGAAGTGAGTGTTGGAAAGTAAGAAATTATTACATTGATTGATGAGAAGTGAGTGTTGGAAAGTAAGAAATTATAAGATTGGTTGATGAGAAGTGAGTGTTGGAAAGTAAGAAATTATTACATTGGTTGATGAGAATTGAGTGTTGGAAAGTAAGAAATTATTAGATTGGTTGATGAGAAGTGAGTGTTGGAAAGTAAGAAATTATTAGATTGGTTGATGAGAAGTGAGTGTTGGAAACTAAGAAATTATTACATTGGTTGATGAGAAGTGAGTGATGGAAAGTAAGAAATTATAAGATTGATTGATGAGAAGTGAGTGTTGGAAAGTAAGAAATTATTAGATTGGTTGATGAGAAGTGAGTGTTGGAAAGTAAGAAATTATTACATTGGTTGATGAGAAGTGAGTGTTGGAAAGTAAGAATCTATTAGATTGGTTGATGAGAAGTGAGTGTTGGAAAGTAAGAAATTATTACATTGGTTGATGAGAAGTGAGTGTTGGAAAGTAAGAAATTATTAGATTTGTTGATGAGAAGTGAGTGTTGGAAAGTAAGAAATTATTACATTGATTGATGAGAAGTGAGTGTTGGAAAGTAAGAAATTATTACATTGGTTGATGAGAAGTGAGTGTTGGAAAGTAAGAAATTATAAGATTGGTTGATGAGAAGTGAGTGTTGGAAAGTAAGAAATTATTAGATTGGTTGATGAGAAGTGAGTGTTGGAAAGTAAGAAATTATAAGATTGATTGATGAGAAGTGAGTGTTGGAAAGTAAGAAATTATAAGATTGGTTGATGAGAAGTGAGTGTTGGAAAGTAAGAAATTATTACATTGGTTGATGAGAATTGAGTGTTGGAAAGTAAGAAATTATTAGATTGGTTGATGAGAAGTGAGTGTTGGAAAGTAAGAAATTATTAGATTGGTTGATGAGAAGTGAGTGTTGGAAACTAAGAAATTATTACATTGGTTGATGAGAAGTGAGTGATGGAAAGTAAGAAATTATAAGATTGATTGATGAGAAGTGAGTGTTGGAAAGTAAGAAATTATTAGATTGGTTGATGAGAAGTGAGTGTTGGAAAGTAAGAAATTATTACATTGGTTGATGAGAAGTGAGTGTTGGAAAGTAAGAAATTATTAGATTGGTTGATGAGAAGTGAGTGTTGGAAAGTAAGAAATTATTACATTGGTTGATGAGAAGTGAGTGTTGGAAAGTAAGAAATTATTACATTGATTGATGAGAAGTGAGTGTTGGAAAGTAAGAAATTATTAGATTGGTTGGTGAGAAGTGAGTGATGGAAAGTAAGAAATGATTAGACCGTGGTTGTTGAGTTTTTCAATGCTAGTTCTGTGCGTGTGTACATATGTGTATATATCTGTTTTCTCTTGCTTCTATAATGTTGTTAATTCATTGATATCGATAGTATGCCGACATCATTCTCTCTTATAGTTATTTGATGAAAGAGTGACGGAAAAGTCAAATGGGTTTCGATGAGCAAGATTTGAGCCGCAAAGCCACACTCCAGTGTTGTAGAGGAAGATTTGAGCCGCAATGCCACACTCCAGTGTTGTAGAGGAAGATTTGAGCCGCAAAGCCACACTCCAGTGTTGTAGAGGAAGATTTGAGCCGCAAAGCCACACTCCAGTGTTGTAGAGTAAGATTTGAGCCGCAGAGCCACACTCCAGTGTTGTAGAGTAAGATTTGAGCCGCAGAGCCACACTCCAGTGTTATAGAGTAAGATTTGAGCCGCAAAGCCACACTCCAGTGTTGTAGAGGAAGATTTGAGCCGCAGAGCCACACTCCAGTGTTGTAGAGGAAGATTTGAGCTGCAAAGCCACACTCCAGTGTTATAGAGTAAGATTTGAGCCGCAAAGCCACACTCCAGTGTTGTAGAGGAAGATTTGAGCCGCAGAGCCACACTCCAGTGTTATAGAGTAAGATTTGAGCCGCAAAGCCACACTCCAGTGTTGTAGAGGAAGATTTGAGCCGCAGAGCCACACTCCAGTGTTGTAGAAGAAGATTTGAGCTGCAAAGCCACACTCCAGTGTTATAGAGGAAGATTTGAGCCGCAAAGCCACACTCCAGTATTGTAGAGGAAGATTTGAGCCGCAAAGCCACACTCCAGTGTTATAGAGGAAGATTTGAGCCGCAAAGCCACACTCCAGTGTTATAGAGGAAGATTTGAGCCGCAAAGCCACACTCCAGTGTTATAGAGTAAGATTTGAGCCGCAAAGCCACACTCCAGTGTTATAGAGGAAGATTTGAGCCGCAAAGCCACACTCCAGTGTTGTAGAGTAAGATTTGAGCCGCAAAGCCACACTCCAGTGTTATAGAGTAAGATTTGAGTCGCAAAGCCACACTCCAGTGTTGTAGAGGAAGATTTGAGCCGCAAAGCCACACTCTAGTGTTGTAGAGGAAGACTTGAGCCCCAAAGCCCCACCCCGCTGTTGTTGATGTAGATTTGAGCCGCAAAGTCACACTCCTCAGTTGTTGAGGAAGATTTGAGCTGCATCGCCATATTGGTCTTAGTCTGCCTCTGACTGTTTTACCTGGTATTTTCCATTTCACAATTACTTTTAGTGGGCTCTTGTGTCTTTTAACATGCCCTACAAATCTTATTGGTCTTGTTTCAATTTTGTTTAGTAATCCTCCTTTCATTTTTAGTTGTAAGATTTCAGTATTTCTTTACTTTTCTTTCCATTTAATTCTTCCTATTTTTCTATAAATCAAAATTTCAAAGGCTTCAATTTTATGCTATGGTTTCTTGTCTAATGTACATATTTCTGCACCATACATGAATGTTGAGAAGATATAAAATTTAGCTATATTTAGTTTTAGCCCCGGTGTTATTTTTTTTTTTTAACTATTTCTTCTATTTTATATTGCACTGCAATTGTCACTCAACAGCTTTAGCGTTAGTATGTTTGTTTGTTTGTTTGTTTGTTAATTAGCTAGTTAGCCAGTTAGTTAGTTTAGTCTTTGGATTATCTTCACTACAGATCGGACATGCCCATGAGTGCTCATATCTCACTATTCGTGTTGTTTCGTCCTTTAAATGTTTGTCTACAACGCAAGTATTCAGCCCTACCCTATCCGGGAGATACTTGTCTTAATAGAAGAAATACAGATATACAAATTATTCCCGAGCTGTGATCACAGTCCTATGCTATAGTCATGTGATCACCTGCGTAAAAGCCATCGCCAATGATAGCTATTTTTTTTTAGTTATCTGAGTTGGCAGTGTTCCCTAGCGTTTGGCTTCTCGTGGCAAGGCGCTGTGCCACTGAGTACGGGTTCGATCCTGCTTCGGACCATATATTGTTCTTTGTTTTTTATCTGTTGATTATTTGTCATTTTTTCAGAGTGCTGTAAACATACATCTTCCTCTGAAATGATTCGCTGATTATTGCCTCAGAAGTTTCCCTCTATAATAATATTCACTTATATGACCACGAGTAGCATGACAATGGAGGTGATGGCAGTGACTAAGGCATTCAAATGGTTAGAGTCACAAGACTACATCCACGCATGTATACTGAGTGATTCGATGAGCATGATAAAAAAAGTGGAGGCGGGCTTTGTACGCATGCAATGGGTAGAGTCGCTGCAGAAATCCAAAATACGTAAGGTCACCTTTGTCTATGTCCCTGGACATGCGGGAGTACGGGGAAATGAGAGAGCGGACAGGTTGGCTAGCTGCCCTGTCGTTGAGGACGGGCAACCGATGGATCGGGCGGACATCATCAATGCACTCCGAGATGTGGGAAGAGCACAGGACTTCGACAAACACAGATCAACGTCACTTCTTCGGATGATGGAAATGGGAGTTAAGATGGGCACTGCCAGAAATGAGAAACTTGGTGGCCGTGTAAAAAGACTTATCAACCAACATAGAACTGGAGTCGTCAGTCGCTGGACACTGAGGGAATTGCTGAGGAGGGGATCTGAGCACCTATGGACATGTTCGGAGTGCAATGATGATGACCCGCAAATAACTCAATAACTCAATAACTCAATTCATTTATTATTATTTGTCTCCGTTGTTTGAGCAGCCAAATATGTGCCAGTCTGTGCGAATCATGACCTCCAAGTTTGTTACTTTATCCTTCCAGGTGATACCAAGAATGCGGCGCAGACTTAGCATCTGGAATTCATTTAGCCTTCTCTCCTGCTTTGCATAAGATATCCACGATTCGTGACCATAGAGAAGGATACTAACGATGCAGACATTGTAAAATTCGAATTTGTTTTAATTGTCAGGTTGCTGTTTTGCCAGACACGCCTAGAAAGACGGGTAAAGGTAGTACCAGCTTTACCAATGTGGGTGTCAGATTCTGTATCTAAAGATAGTTTGTCGTTGATGATGGATACCAGGTAGCTATACTGCACGACATCACGTTTTTAGTTGTCGATAAAGATGGCAGGTGTTGCTTCGACGTCATGATCGAGTATATAAGTTTTATGTAAACTTATTGCTAGACCGAAGTCTCTGCAGGTATGCGAAAAACGATGCATCATGCTCTTGAGTTTTTCCCGACTTTGCGTGACAAGCTTGCAGCGTCGTCAGCAAATAACATGTCTCTACTAGTGATATGTCTGATGTTGGACCTTACCTTTAGTCTTGCGAGATTAAACAACCCACCATCAGATCTAGTATGGAGATAGACTCCGTTCGCGTTTGAGAATGCATGTTTCAATAGAACAGCAAAGAAGATTCTAAAAAGGGTCGGAGCAAGAACGCATCCCTTCTTGACACCGCTGCGTATATTGAAAGGTTGTGATGTGCTGCCGTCGAATTGAATGGTGCCCTTCATATCCTCATGAAACGATTTGGCTAGCGTCAACAGAGTATGTAGGCAGCGAATTTTAGAATTTATTCTGAAGAGATCGTCACTGCTGAGTAGGTCAAACACCTTTGTAAGGTGATAAATGCAATGAGAGAGTCTTTTTCTGCTCTCTAGATTTTTCTTGAAGTAGACGTAAAGAGAAAATCAAACCTGTGGCTGATCTTTCCGATCTAAAGCCGCATTGCGATTCAGGATATACGCGCTCTGCGAGTTTCTATAGCTTTCCTAAAATTACTAGCCAAGGCCTTGCCGTTGATGCTGAGTAAGGAGATGTCTCTGTAGTTGTTGCAGTCACTTCTATCTCCTTTATTTTGTAGCTCCGTTTTTGACGAATCAAGTGTTGTGAGTGAGACATTCCACCGTCCAGACTTCATCTGTGCTTTACGTCACATTAGTGCTGTTCAAGACCGTTATTGGGATTCTTTGACGCAAGTTATTTCCACGTTACACATTAATGTAAACTACTTCGTCAGTCGCAGTTTTGTCTCTTTGGGGAAGTTGCTTCGTGTATTGTTCGTCGTAGACTGTTTACACTTGAGTAATCAGACATAAGTCTAAAGGTATCGAGATTATGAGTTTGGCGACATTGTGTCCTACGTCATCGTATTGGTTCCCTAAACCGGCCGTGCGCAAATCTTACGGTCTGCTGTTTGATGTGCAACAAGAATAAATTGACGACTGACTGTGTGTCTATATGTTCGGAATTGGAGTCATCAACGATGGCCTAACATCATCAAGTGCTACGATGATCATCATTTTCGGGAGGACGTGACTTACCGGTATATGGGGATAGGCGGCGGGAACAAATGGAGGCTATGCATGAAATGTGTTCCTTGTTGCAGTTTCCTCATATTACAAGTCGCATGTATGTGTTAGTCACCTCTAGTGACTCGGGCAGATGGTGCTCGTAAACCTGGGAGGGCCGACCATCTAAGGGCAGAATCCCCCGACAGAAAAGATCAACTGCTGCCTTGCAGGAAGATTGGGGACAATCAAAGGCTAAGGAAAGCAAACCTGAAAAAATGCTGGCTGAAATCGGATGCACTGGGCCACTGGCGCAGAACACAGTGCAACGTATTAACGGGTGTTCAGTCAGAGTGGATCTGACAGACTCTAATTGTGATGTTCTGTCTGTGGGGGCGATCAACACACTTAGCCTGACAGCTGACTTCATGTGAGAGTCTGGAATCCTTACTCTGATTGAGTCCTGAACGCAGAGAGAGAGAGAGAGAGAGATTTTGTAGCGAGTAACAATCACGGATCTCTCATATCTTGAGGAATAGTTTTCTGAACTACATACAGAGACAAGTGAAATAGTTTGCTCTCCTGGAGATAATCACATAATATTATATGTTATTGAAAACATATATTGTCAGAAGAGATGAAAGAAGAGTCTGTGGCAGACCCAGAGTAAGATGAATTGACACTGAGAAACGCAACAACAGAATTAAATGACAAATGCTGACAAAAGGGCAAGAACTTTGCACCTCGCTCGTCAACCGAAGGGGTGTAAGAGGAAGCGAAGAGAAAGTAAGTGAGAACCGTGTTACTTTATTTCAATTGTACTTTAACAATAGGGAACAAAGTTAAACGATATTAATTTGATGCTATTGGATGTTTAACAATATCAAGACTAATATTTGTATCAGATTTATCTAATCAAAATTCCGGGCTTAACAAGTTTTAAGAATGCAAGCAGATTTTAACTTATTCAACCCGCCATTCGAAGCGTTTACAGCAGTGCGGCCACTGTTCAAGCAATGTTAGAGTGGGTTCGTAAATATCTCATGAGGTCAGTAAGAGGTCTGCAATGTCTCCTGCAATGTTTTCTGAAATGTCTCCTGCAATGTCTCCTGCAATGTTTTCTGCAATGTCTCCTGCAATGTTTTCTGAAATGTCTCCTGCAATGTTTTCTGCAATGTTTCCTGCAATGTTATCTGCAATGTTTCTTGCAATGTTTTCTGCAATGTTTTCTGCAATGTCTCCTGCAATGTTTTCTGCAATTTCTCCTGCAATGTCTCCTGCAATGTTTTCTGCAATGTCTCCTGCAATGTCTCCTGCAATGTTTTCTGCAATGTCTCCTGCAATGTTTTCTGAAATGTCTCCTGCAATGTTTTCTGCAATGTCTCCTGCAATGTTTTCTGAAATGTCTTCTGCAATGTTTCCTGCAATGTTATCTGCAATGTTTCTTGCAATGTTTTCTGCAATGTCTCCTGCAATGTTTTCTGCAATGTCTCCTGCAATGTTTTCTGCAATTTCTCCTGCAATGTCTCCTGCAATGTTTTCTGCAATGTTTTCTGCAATGTTTTCTGCAATTTCTCCTGCAATGTCTCCTGCAATGTCTCATGCAAAGTCTCCTGCAATGTCTCCTGCAAAGTCTCCTGCAATGTCTCCTGCAAAGTCTCCTGCAATGTGGATAAGATTGCGTGGATTGATGTCGCGCCGAGGAAGTTGATGTGCTGATGTTTGATTTAAAGAGTGGTCACTTCATAATGACGTCATTTATTACGCACATTATTAATTTGCTACTAAAGCAGAATGCTCTCGGCGATCTGGGTGCTCCAGTCTGAGAGAGTAGCAAGATACTTTTCTAAGGTCATACATTTTTATTTAGTGACATGTATCTTTGAGTTTTCTCTTCTGCCCATAGTGTATTTTATTCGTATCATATAACAGGTATTAATAAAATAGCTTCTTTAGTAAATGTTAATATGACCCGAGAACGGTTAAATCCTGACTATATCAGATGTTGTGACAAAAATGAGAAAGAGAGTTCATCGGTGCTTTATAGAACCAATTCTGACCTATGAAAGCGAATCATGGACAGTCGACAAACAAATGGAAAGACGATTAGAGGCCACAGAGATGGGATTTCTCAGAAGAATGTTCAAAGTTCCCTGGACAGCTAAAAAGACCAATGAGGAAGTTCTCAAAGAGGCCAACACAAAAAGGGAGCTCTTAAAAAACATCAGAAAGAAGCAATCAACATTTTTCGGGCACATCATGAGAGGAGGAAAGTTGGAATACTTGGTTACAACTGGCAAAAAAAAATGAAAAAGAAATCGCGGACGACAAAGAGAGAAAATACTGGATAGCTTGGTGTCATGGCATGGAAAACAGTCAACAACAGAACTGATACGATACACTGTGGATAGAAGATTGTGGAGGGACATGATCACCTACGCCAAACGATATGGCACATGATGATGATGATATCAGATGTTATATAAATAGAATAAATTGTGTGTGTGTGTGTGTGTGTTTGCGTGTATGTGCTTGTTGTATTGCGACATCTGTTTTTTTTTCAGGATCTTTTTGTGTTGACCTGAGCCGTCATATTTTGCAAAGACATCAAAGAAAAATGGTGACCAACTATCGCCATATAAAGGAGCAGTGCTTTTTTTTCTGGCGATATCGGCACCTCTTTTAAAAAAATAAATAAATTCAAGTTTATCAACAGTAAAAAATATATACTGTCTGCTGCAAAGAATTGAAAATCCTGGTCCATACTACAGTAGGTCTCTTCATAGTCAGAAGAACTTGAAGTTTAACAGGACTGAACTCCGCACAAATGACGAGCACGGTCCTGCAATAAGTTCTGATTTTACAAAAGACTGAAACAAACTGCTGAAGAGCGTCTGCTTGAAGGAGATGATGCTGATTTACCTGAACGTGCCAAGATTTTATATTATAAATACTGACCTGAAAATCCGGCCAAGCACGTGACATTTGGTGAAGCTGAAATTAGAAAGTTAGAACGTAAATTCTGCTAAAATGAAAGAGAAGCAGTTCGTGAATATCTTCAAGAAAATAATTTCCCAGACATAGAACTTCCTCTAAAGTAGACTTTGGACACAATTGCTGTTTCTTCAAGTGAATGTGAAAGGGGTCTCTATCAGATGAACCTTATAGTAACGACCTAGGTCGTCTCTACTTGTACCAACGAAATTATGTAGAAGGCAGCTCCTAGGTCGTCTTTACTTGTACCAACGCAATTATGTAGAAGGCTGCTCCTAGGTCGTCTCTACTTGTACCAAAGCAATTATGTAGAAGGCAGCTCCTAGGTCGTCTTTACTTGTACCAACGCAATTATGTAGAAGGCTGCTCCTAGGTCGTCTCTACTTGTACCAAAGCAATTATGTAGAAGGCTGCTCCTAGGTCGTCTCTACTTGTAACAACGCAATTATGTAGAAGGCTGCTCCTAGGTCGTCTCTACTTGTACCAAAGCAATTTTGTAGAAGGCTGCTCCTAGGTCGTCTCTACTTGTAACAACGCAATTAAGTAGAAGGCTGCTCCTAGGTCGTCTTACTTGTAACAACGCAATTATGTAGAAGGCTGCTCCTAGGTCGTCTCTACTTGTACCAAAGCAATTATGTAGAAGGCTGCTCCTAGGTCGTCTCTACTTGTAACAACGCAATTATGTAGAAGGCTGCTCCTAGGTCGTCTCTACTTGTACCAAAGCAATTATGTAGAAGGTTGCTCCTAGGTCGTCTCTACTTGTAACAACGCAATTATGTAGAAGGCTGCTCCTAGGTCGTCTCTACTTGTAACAAAGCAATTATGTAGAAGGTTGCTCCTAGGTCGTCTTACTTGTAACAACGCAATTATGTAGAAGGCTGCTCCTATGTCGTCTTACTTGTAACAACGCAATTATGTAGAAGGCTGCTCCTAGGTCGTCTTACTTGTAACAACGCAATTATGTAGAAGGCTGCTCCTAGGTCGTCTTACTTGTAACAACGCAATTATGTAGAAGGCTGCTCCTAGGTCGTTCTACTTGTAACAACGCAATTATGTAGAAGGCTGCTCCTATGTCGTCTTACTTGTAACAACGCAATTATGTAGAAGGCTGCTCCTAGGTCGTTTCTACTTGTAACAACGCAATTATGTAGAAGGCTGCTCCTAGGTCGTCTTACTTGTAACAACGCAATTATGTAGAAGGCTGCTTCTAGGTCGTCTTACTTGTAACAACGCAATTATGTAGAAGGCTGCTCCTAGGTCGTTTCTACTTGTAACAACGCAATTATGTAGAAGGCTGCTCCTAGGTCGTCTTACTTGTAACAACGCAATTATGTAGAAGGTTGCTCCTAGGTCGTTTCTACTTGTAACAACGTACTTATGTAGAAGGCTGTACCTAGGTCGTCTTACTTGTAACAACGCAATTATGTAGAAGGTTGCTCCTAGGTCGTCTCTACTTGTGATAACGTAATTATGTAGAAGGCTGCTCCTAGGTCGTCTTACTTGTAACAACGTAATTATGTAGAAGGCTGCTCCTAGGTCGTCTTACTTGTAACAACGTAATTATGTAGAAGGTTGCTCCTAGGTCGTCTCTACTTGTAACAACGCAATTATGTAGAAGGCTGCTCCTAGGTCGTCTTACTTGTAACAACGCAATTATGTAGAAGGTTGCTCCTAGGTCGTTTCTACTTGTAACAACGCGATTATGTAGAAGGTTGCTTCTAGGTCGTCTCTACTTGTAACAACGCAATTATGTAGAAGGCTGCTCCTAGGTCGTCTTTACTTGTAACAACGCAATTATGTAGAAGGCTGCTCCTAGGTCGTCTCTACTTGTAACAACGCAATTATGTAGAAGGCTGCTCCTAGGTCGTCTCTACTTGTAACAACGCAATTATGTAGAAGGCTGCTCCTAGGTCGTCTTACTTGTAACAACGCAATTATGCAGAAGGCTGCTTCTAGGTCATCTTACTTGTAACAACGCAATTATGTAGAAGGCTGCTCCTAGATCGTTTCTTCTTGTAACAACGCAATTATGTAGAAGGCTGCTCCTAGGTCGTTTCTACTTGTAACAACGTAATTATGTAGAAGGCTGCTTCTAGGTCGTTTCTACTTGTAACAACGTAATTATGTAGAAGGCTGCTCCTAGGTCGTTTCTACTTGTAACAACGTAATTATGTAGAAGGTTGCTCCTAGGTCGTTATACTTGTAACAACGCAATTATGTAGCAGGCTGTTCCTAGGTCGTCTCTACTTGTAACAACGTAATTATGTAGAAGGCTGCTCCTAGGTCGTCTCTACTTGTAACAACGTAATTATGTGAAGGCTGCTCCTAGGTCGTCTCTACTTGTAACAACGCAATTATGTAGAAGGTTGCTCCTAGGTCGTCTTAATTGTAACAACGTAATTATGTAGAAGGCTGCTCCTAGGTCGTCTCTACTTGTAACAACGCAATTATGTAGAAGGCTGCTCCTAGGTCGTCTCTACTTGTAACAACGTAATTATGTGAAGGCTGCTCCTAGGTCGTCTCTACTTGTAACAACGCAATTATGTAGAAGGTTGCTCCTAGGTCGTCTTACTTGTAACAACGTAATTATGTAGAAGGCTGCTCCTAGGTCGTCTCTACTTGTAACAACGCAATTATGTAGAAGGTTGCTCCTAGGTCGTCTTACTTGTAACAACGCAATTATGTAGAAGGCTGCTCCTAGGTCGTCTCTACTTGTGATAACGTAATTATGTAGAAGGCTGCTCCTAGGTCGTCTTACTTGTAACAACGTAATTATGTAGAAGGCTGCTCCTAGGTCGTCTTACTTGTAACAACGTAGTTATGTAGAAGGTTGCTCCTAGGTCGTCTCTACTTGTAACAACGCAATTATGTAGAAGGCTGCTCCTAGGTCGTCTTACTTGTAACAACGCAATTATGTAGAAGGTTGCTCCTAGGTCGTTTCTACTTGTAACAACGCAATTATGTAGAAGGCTGCTCCTAGGTCGTTTCTACTTGTAACAACGTAATTATGTAGAAGGCTGCTCCTAGGTCGTCTTACTTGTAACAACGCAATTATGTAGAAGGCTGTTCCTAGGTCGTCTTACTTGTAACAACGCAATTATGTAGAAGGTTGCTCCTAGGTCGTCTTACTTGTAACAACGCGATTATGTAGAAGGTTGCTTCTAGGTCGTCTCTACTTGTAACAACGCAATTATGTAGAAGGCTGCTCCTAGGTCGTCTTTACTTGTAACAACGCAATTATGTAGAAGGCTGCTCCTAGGTCGTCTCTACTTGTAACAACGCAATTATGTAGAAGGCTGCTCTTAGGTCGTCTCTACTTGTAACAACGCAATTATGTCGAAGGCTGCTCCTAGGTCGTCTTACTTGTAACAACGCAATTATGTAGAAGGCTGCTTCTAGGTCGTCTTACTTGTAACAACGCAATTATGTAGAAGGCTGCTCCTAGATCGTTTCTACTTGTAACAACGCAATTATGTAGAAGGCTGCTCCTAGGTCGTTTCTACTTGTAACAACGTAATTATGTAGAAGGCTGCTTCTAGGTCGTTTCTACTTGTAACAACGTAATTATGTAGAAGGCTGCTCCTAGGTCGTTTCTACTTGTAACAACGTAATTATGTAGAAGGTTGCTCCTAGGTCGTTATACTTGTAACAACGCAATTATGTAGCAGGCTGTTCCTAGGTCGTCTCTACTTGTAACAACGTAATTATGTAGAAGGCTGCTCCTAGGTCGTCTCTACTTGTAACAACGTAATTATGTGAAGGCTGCTCCTAGGTCGTCTCTACTTGTAACAACGCAATTATGTAGAAGGTTGCTCCTAGTACGTCTTACTTGTAACAACGTAATTATGTAGAAGGCTGCTCCTAGGTCGTCTCTACTTGTAACAACGCAATTATGTAGAAGGTTGCTCCTAGGTCGTCTTACTTGTAACAACGCAATTATGTAGAAGGCTGCTCCTAGGTCGTCTTACTTGTAACAACGCAATTATGTAGAAGGCTGCTCCTAGGTCGTCTTACTTGTAACAACGCAATTATGTAGAAG
This sequence comes from Megaustenia siamemsis, assembly GCA_032433765.1. NCBI lineage: Eukaryota > Metazoa > Mollusca > Gastropoda > Stylommatophora > Ariophantidae > Megaustenia > Megaustenia siamemsis. Next base: position 34,050,647 of record JAVIAB010000001.1, on the reverse strand, counting down.
GTTGCTCCTAGGTCGTCTCTACTTGTAACAACGCAATTATGTAGAAGGTTGCTCCTAGGTTGTCTTACTTGTAACAACGCAATTATGTAGAAGGCTGTTCCTAGGTCGTCTCTACTTGTAACAACGCAATTATGTAGAAGGTTGCTCCTAGGTCGTCTCTACTTGTAACAACGCAATTATGTAGAAGGTTGCTCCTAGGTCGTCTCTACTTGTAACAACGCAATTATGTAGAAGGCTGCTCCTAGGTCGTCTTACTTGTAACAACGTAATTATGTAGAAGGCTGCTCCTAGGTCGTCTTACTTGTAACAACGCAATTATGTAGAAGGCTGCTCCTAGGTCGTCTCTACTTGTAACAACGCAATTATGTAGAAGGCTGCTCCTAGGTTTCTCTACTTGTAACAACGCAATTATGTAGAAGGTTGCTCCTAGGTCGTCTTTACTTGTAACAACGCAATTATGTAGAAGGCTGCTCCTAGGTCGTCTCTACTTGTAACAACGCAATTATGTAGAAGGTTGCTCCTAGGTCGTCTCTACTTGTAACAACGCAATTATGTAGAAGGCTGCTTCTAGGTCGTCTTACTTGTAACAACGCAATTATGTAGAAGGTTGCTCCTAGGTCTTCTCTACTTGTAACAACGTAATTATGTAGAAGGCTGCTCCTAGGTCTTCTCTACTTGTAACAACGCAATTATGTAGAAGGCTGCTCCTAGGTCGTCTCTACTTGTAACAACGCAATTATGTAGAAGGCTGTTCCTAGGTCGTCTCTACTTGTAACAACGCAATTATGTAGAAGGCTGCTCCAAGGTCGTCTCTACTTGTAACAACGCAATTATGTAGAAGGCTGCTCCTAGGTTTCTCTACTTGTAACAACGCAATTATGTAGAAGGTTGCTCCTAGGTCGTCTTTACTTGTAACAACGCAATTATGTAGAAGGCTGCTCCTAGGTCGTCTCTACTTGTAACAACGCAATTATGTAGAAGGTTGCTCCTAGGTCGTCTCTACTTGTAACAACGCAATTATGTAGAAGGCTGCTTCTAGGTCGTCTTACTTGTAACAACGCAATTATGTAGAAGGTTGCTCCTAGGTCTTCTCTACTTGTAACAACGTAATTATGTAGAAGGCTGCTCCTAGGTCGTCTCTACTTGTACGACGCAATTATGTAGAAGGCTGCTCCTAGGTCGTCTCTACTTGTAACAACGCAATTATGTAGAAGGCTGCTCCTAGGTCGTCTTACTAGTAACAACGCAATTATGTAGAAGGTTGCTCCTAGGTCGTCTCTACTTGTAACAACGCAATTATGTAGAAGGCTGCTCCTAGATCGTTTCTACTTGTAACAACGCAATTATGTAGAAGGCTGCTCCTAGGTCGTTTTTACTTGTAACAACGTAATTATGTAGAAGGCTGCTTCTAGGTCGTTTCTACTTGTAACAACGTAATTATGTAGAAGGCTGCTCCTAGGTCGTTTCTACTTGTAACAACGTAATTATGTAGAAGGTTGCTCCTAGGTCGTTATACTTGTAACAACGCAATTATGTAGCTAGTCTCTACTTGTAACAACTGCTTCCTAGGTCGTCTCTACTTGTAACAACGTAATTATGTGAAGGCTGCTCCTAGGTCGTCTCTACTTGTAACAACGCAATTATGTAGAAGGTTGCTCCTAGGTCGTCTTACTTGGAACAACGTAATTATGTAGAAGGCTGCTCCTAGGTCGTCTCTACTTGTAACAACGCAATTATGTAGAAGGTTGCTCCTAGGTCGTCTTACTTGTAACAACGCAATTATGTAGAAGGCTGCTCCTAGGTCGTCTTACTTGTAACAACGCAATTATGTAGCAGGTTGCTCCTAGGTCGTCTTACTTGTAACAACGCAATTATGTAGAAGGTTGCTCCTAGGTCGTCTCTACTTGTAACAACGCAATTATGTAGAAGGTTGCTCCTAGGTTGTCTTACTTGTAACAACGCAATTATGTAGAAGGCTGTTCCTAGGTCGTCTCTACTTGTAACAACGCAATTATGTAGAAGGTTGCTCCTAGGTCGTCTCTACTTGTAACAACGCAATTATGTAGAAGGTTGCTCCTAGGTCGTCTCTACTTGTAACAACGCAATTATGTAGAAGGCTGCTCCTAGGTCGTCTTACTTGTAACAACGTAATTATGTAGAAGGCTGCTCCTAGGTCGTCTTACTTGTAACAACGCAATTATGTAGAAGGCTGCTCCTAGGTCGTCTCTACTTGTAACAACGCAATTATGTAGAAGGCTGCTCCTAGGTTTCTCTACTTGTAACAACGCAATTATGTAGAAGGTTGCTCCTAGGTCGTCTTTACTTGTAACAACGCAATTATGTAGAAGGCTGCTCCTAGGTCGTCTCTACTTGTAACAACGCAATTATGTAGAAGGTTGCTCCTAGGTCGTCTCTACTTGTAACAACGCAATTATGTAGAAGGCTGCTTCTAGGTCGTCTTACTTGTAACAACGCAATTATGTAGAAGGTTGCTCCTAGGTCTTCTCTACTTGTAACAACGTAATTATGTAGAAGGCTGCTCCTAGGTCTTCTCTACTTGTAACAACGCAATTATGTAGAAGGCTGCTCCTAGGTCGTCTCTACTTGTAACAATGCAATTATGTAGAAGGCTGCTCCTAGGTCGTCTCTACTTGTAACAACGCAATTATGTAGAAGGCTGTTCCTAGGTCGTCTCTACTTGTAACAACGCAATTATGTAGAAGGCTGCTCCAAGGTCGTCTCTACTTGTTACAACGCAATTATGTAGAAGGCTGCTCCTAGGTTTCTCTACTTGTAACAACGCAATTATGTAGAAGTTGCTCCTAGGTCGCTTGTCGCAATTATGTAGGCTGCTCCTAGGTCGTCTCTACTTGTAACAACGCAATTATGTAGAAGCTCCTAGGTCGTCTCTACTTGGCTGCTGCTTCTAGGTCGTCTACTTGTAACAACGCAATTATGTAGAACTAGGTCTTCTCTACTTGCAATCCTAGGTCGTCTCTACTTGAACGGTAGAAGGCTGCTCCTAGGTCGTCTCTACTTGTAACAACGCAATTATGTAGAAGGCTGCTCCTACTACTGTAACAACGCAATTATGTAGAAGGCTGCTTCTAGGTCGTCTTACTTGTAACAACGCAATTATGTAGAAGGTTGCTCCTAGGTCTTCTCTACTTGTAACAACGTAATTATGTAGAAGGCTGCTCCTAGGTCGTCTCTACTTGTACGACGCAATTATGTAGAAGGCTGCTCCTAGGTCGTCTCTACTTGTAACAACGCAATTATGTAGAAGGCTGCTCCTAGGTCGTCTCTACTTGTACGACGCAATTATGTAGAAGGCTGCTCCTAGGTCGTCTCTACTTGTAACAACGCAATTATGTAGAAGGCTGCTCCTAGGTTTCTCTACTTGTAACAACGCAATTATGTAGAAGGCTGCTCCTAGGTCGTCTTACTAGTAACAACGCAATTATGTAGAAGGTTGCTCCTAGGTCGTCTCTACTTGTAACAACGCAATTATGTAGAAGGCTGCTCCTAGGTCGTCTCTACTTGTACGACGCAATTATGTAGAAGTTTGCTCCTACTTCTTCTCTACTTGTACCGACGCAATTATGTAGAAGGTTGCTCCTAGGTCGTCTCTACTTGTACCAACGCAATTATGTAGAAGGTCGTTGTTCTGCAACTGATACCGAAAGCAAGAAGCATTTCTAGAGACGACAAGGTTATATAAGAAGATATGATAAAAGTGTAGAAGTAGATATAATAACACTTTCAGGGTGAGTACCGGTACTTTTGTTCAGAAAAATCTCTGTACAGAAGCAAGCAAGTTGGCTGAAAAGGACACCCCGGGAAAATCCCAACTAAAGTGATGTTTTCAACTTTGCGAGCAGAGGCGGTAGTGGGTAGAATGATGTCCGCTATCTATGGCTCTCACAGCTGAATGCGTCACGCTAGTAAGGAAATTTTGAGGCTTCCACATCAGCTCGCAGGCTTACTTCTAAAGATGATAATAAACCCAACCGACAGCTGGTTTACCAGAAAAGTCTCAGATTTTGTACTTTAGCTTTGTATCATCCAGACATTTAAATATTCAGGTAGAGCGCCTGATATATCAGGTTTATTTTCGTGTCTCTCTCTGTTATGTGTTATATAATGTTAAATACTATATTTATTTTTATAAATAAAAACGACGTCCCCCAGACACTGTTATCACTCATGCTATCAGATCAACTCTAAGTGTACGCACCAAACCTATGTAAACACCGTCTAGATATTTAACTAATATGGAATTTCATCACGTTTGGAACATTTTCTAAGAGAATGTCCACCACTTGAATAATTTCATATTTTAAAAAAATAAAGTACCCCCGTCACGCCAAGTGGCGTATAGGGAATATGGTGTTAGTGACCATAAATTTTACAGACCTTCGGCACATGATTTTTGGGGTAATGTGGTCGGTATTACGCCCGTGCCGCTTTACTTTCCCAGAAAAAAAAATCCGGTACCCATTTAAGGCTGGGCGAACCCGGAAGCCGTCGGTTGGGATAAAACCCTACCTCTTGTCCTTTGTAGCCCAGTTTACTAACCACTGAGCTATCGCGGCTCCCTCAATCATTTCATATAGTTACCTTTTATTATGTCAAAGACCCTTACCAACGAACACAACACCAGTGTCGTTAATCGCTACACGTTCGGGGGCCTCGGTAGCCTAGTTGGGAAAACCACCCGACTAGACTACCGACGTTCGGACAACCCGTGTTCAATTCCCGCTGGGAGCAGTGTGAATTGTACTCGTGGTTGGAATTAAAAAAAATACCCCCACGGTCGACCCAGCCGTTAGCAGAAATGGGTACCAGGGTATTATCCTGGGAAGGTGAGGAATGTCGCTTCGCATCTGAGTTTCGATGCTTGAGGCTACACTATACAGAAATATCCGAACATTTCTGGATAGGCGGCCGAGCACATATGGGTATATACTCGCGTGCTAAGACGCCGGTTCAAGTCTCGTACTTTACCTTTACCTTTACCTTTACGTTGATGAATTTACTTCGGTAGCGATCTTAGCACTGACGGACTTATCTGATGTGTAATGAGGATGCCCTTTTATGACTGAGCTGATCCACATCGCTATAGTTACGAAACGCCGAAGAATGGATGCGTCCATCAAAATGATTTTTTTTAAATATGCGTTCTTCTTAGGTGTATGAAGATGATAATCTAGTTTTATCGTTTTGTATGGAGAAGCAAATGGGAGCCGTGATAGCTCAGTGGTTAGTGAACTGGACTACAAAGGACAAGGGGTAGGGTTCGATCCCAACCGACGGCTTCCGGTTCACCCAGCCTTAAATGGGTACCTGATTTTTTCTTGGAAAGTAAAGCGGTACGGGCGTAATACCGACCACATTACCCCAAAAATCATGTGCTGTAGGGTCTGTAAAATTGATGGTCACTAACACCATATTCAGGGTACGCCACTTGGCGTGACGGGGCTCTTTACTTACTTATGGAGAAGCAAAAGCACATACTTAAATGCGAATATCGGTGGTGACACTTACTGATATAGATACCTAGTATTTCAGTATATCTTGGCTGGACTAATAGTTTCCCAGGATTCCCAGGGACTAGACGACCTCCATTTTCTTCAGTAAAAGCCGGGAATGCCAAGAAAACCATTACGACAAGCCACTTTCAATGATTAAAAGGGCACCCTACCCGCACCAGCTCGTGACATTAAAGCAACACAGCTTCTTAGAGAATAGTATTTGTTAGGCCAGACGATCGAGATACCTGTCCAAACTGTTTCATTTTCTGTTTCTTCACAATAGTCAAACAATCACCGTATACTCCGATTACTTGCTTTATCCATTTGCAAACTTCTTCGTTTGTGAAACGATCTAAGTAAGAGATGGCCAAAAGTTTTGGATAACATATAATCTATACAGCTTATATTTATCATGGACAATATGACTACAAAACATGTTCTACAGGATTGCCCCCCAGTACACAGACCTGAGAAGAGCAATGCGGTCCGCACCCACCTCCCTGGAAGAGAAACTATATGGAGCAATCGAATCGCTTAAACAGACAGCTGATTTCATGAGAGAGTCTGGAATCCTACTCTGATTAAGTCTTGATCGCAGAGAGAGAGAGAGAGAGAGAGAGAGAGATTTATCCTGTATCTCTGTTGTAAGGATCCATGTTTTACAAGTGTACAGAAAAAAGCTGATACAACAAGAATGTGCTTAAACCAGATTTTAGAGCCACAAATGATGTTATTCTCTTTCCAAATAGGCTTTAGCATCGCCATTCTATTGTAGTGTGTACTATTCGTACCAATTTAAGGCTGAGAAATCCAGAAACCGTCGATTTAGATAGACGAATCATTTCAAAGGAAGAGGTATGTATACAGACCTCGGCACAAATGACAACTAATCAACAAGAGAAAAAAAAATAGGGTCCGAAGAAGGATCGAACCCATACTCAGTGGCACAGCGCCTTGCCACGAGAAGCCAAACGCTAGGGAACACTGTCAACTTAGCTAACTAAATATATTAGCTATCTTTGGCAATGATAGGTGTTCTCATGACTATAGCGTAGGGCTGCGATCATAGCTCGGTAATAAATTGTGTATCTGTATTTTTCCTATTAAGACAAGTATCTCCCGGCAGTGTTCCCAAGCCGTTTGGCTTCTCCAGGCAAGGCGGTGTGTCACGGAGTACGAGTTCGATCCTGCTTCGGACCATATATTTTTCTTTGTTTTTTTTTTTTCTGGTGTTGATTATTTGTCATTTTTTCCGAGTGCTGTAAACATACCTCTTCCTCTAAAATGATTCGCTGATTATTGTTTCGGATGTTTCTCTCTACAATAATATCCATTTATTTATTGTCTCCAATCTAGAGCAAACCGGACGTCTGGTAGCTCAGTTCAAGCACATAATTAAAGACTTCTGCCTCCGGTACTATCCTCCCATTGGTCAACTGGCTGCGTGGATGCACACTGCTTGAGGACTGACGCGTGCACGTGCACAGCTTGAGACTGACAACCCAGCCAGATAAGACATTGAAGTTAACGTTTATCTAATTGCCGTTATATAAAAACAATGACTTCCGTAAATAGAAGCTCGTCTTGAAAACGATTAGAGCTCTGTACATAAGCATTCAAACGACGACCAATCAAAACACAGCGTTACTCGTTTGTAAAAATAAACTACCATTTACCTAGCAGCTTAAAGTGCAGTACAGCAGATAATGTAAAATTGTATTCTTTCAAGTGTTTCCAGGTACGCAATTTAGTCATGAAAGCAGTAACGCAAGCATTAACAATATGATAATTAAATTGAAGGTAATTTCACCATTTAGATATTATGTCATTTAAAGGCATATTACTACTTGTCTTTATTCTGGAACTCAAATGGAAATAGAAACAGGAATTTTAAAAAGAAATGAAGAGGTCTGGATTTATATGAGAGAGATGGGCCGATATAGTAAAAGTAAATATAAGACAAGGATGTATTTTATCGCCCTTGTTATTTGGAGTTGTTTTGGACTTCATAATGAAGAAATGCTGCACTGGTAATAAAGGCATCGAATGGATACAAGGCGACCGACCATTTGGAGGACCTCGACTTTGCTGATGACATAGTTCTCATCAGCAGCCAGATAACAACGATGCAGGAAAACACAAATGAACGAAAAGCTTAATTCCAACAGACGACAAAATATATATGGAAAACAAACCAGTGGAAGAGATCAATCACTTTATCTATCTTGGAAGTCACATTGATCGAGAAGGGGATACAAGTAAAGAAATTAGAATCAGAATAGCTAGAGCAGCAATGTCTTTCAGAAGCCTTGAAAAGATGTGGAAATCAAAACTCAATAGCACAAACACAAAACTTAGGCTATTCAAATCAAATGTACTATTAACCCTTACGTATGGGCGTGAAAGCTGGAAAACAACAAGAGACTTAAAGACCAAGTTGAACGCATTCGAAAATAAATGTCTAAGGAAAATACTTGGTATAGCGTGGAACGAATTCAAAACAAACGAGGAAATTAGAGAAATCGCCAATCAACCACTAATATCTTCAGTAATAATGAAAAGACGATGGTCATATTTTGGACATGTGATGAGAAGAGCTAATAATCGAATAGCAAAGCAAGCCCTCATGTGGGAAACAACAGGTAAGAGGAAAAGAGGAAGACCGAGAGAGACACTGAGAAGAACATCGATGAGAGAGGCAAGAGCAGCAGGAGTCGGCTCCTGCCGAGCGCACAAATCATGTAACGGTTCCAATGTCTTGCTAGATGTATGGGGACTATAATGTTAGTGGCCATGTTTTTTCGTGACCACGACATATTTTTTGATGATGATGTTGCTGGGATTTACTCTAAATTACCTACCTACCTACCTACCTACCTACCTACCTACCTACCTACCTACCTACCTACCTACCTACCTACCTACCTACCTACCTACCTACCTACCTACCTACCTACCTAACTATCTACCTACCTACCTACCAGTAGTATACAAGGGTCCATTTGGACCGAATTCCTCCGTAAATTAACAAAGATATATAAGAGGCGCCTTTAGCGCCTTATGTACACGAGAATCAAGGGGAGTTAATCGGTCGTGCGGCGGCGTGACCCCTCGTGCGGCGGGCGCGTGGTGACCTCGCGGCGGATCGAGTGTCAGCGGGTGACCCCTTCAGATTAGCTCGAGTGGTTCGGACAGCGTGCTATCGGATCGGGGATTATCTCGATTCGGTGGGACGCTATCGCGCCAGGTAGACGTTAGAAAATATTTATAGCTATGTAGTTGGGTGTCTGCTTAACGTTGTACCGTAAATGAAGCATAAGGGTAAAACAGTTAGAGATTACTGGTTAGTCTAAACTGGTAGTGTAAATATGTTCCTCGGTGTTAGTGGTTCGCTATCTCTCTGTCTCTCTCTCTCTCTCTCTCTTTCTCTCTCTCTCTCTCTCTCTCTCTACTATTCCAGCCTAGATTTCCCTCCATTGAAACACTTACTCATTCTCTCCATTTTTCCCTATCATCGTGCCTTCCTTCCTCTCTCTCTCTCTCTCTCTCTCTCTCTCGCTCTCTCGCCCTCTCCTCTCTCCTAGACTTCTAACCTATCAGTCCACCCTCCGCCTCTCCCTTTAGCTCCCCCACCCTCCCTCATATTTTTAGCGTCCCTCCTATTGTAACACTTGATTATTCTCACCATTAATACATAGCATCTCGCCTTCTTTCTCATAGGCTTCTCTCGCTCTCTCTCTCTCTCTCTCTCTCTCTCTCTCTCCCTCTCTATCTCGCTCTTCTAACCCCTACTAGACTTCTCTCCTACCATTCCACCTTTCTTCCTCTCTCTCTCTCTCTCTCTCTCTCTCTTTACCTCGCCTAGCGTTCCGCCTTCATTCGTATTTTTACCTTACCACCAGTGTAACACATTAATAACATTGAATATCAATTACAAAAAGACTTGAAATATCTACTTTTTAAAGAACCAATAAGATAAACATATGAAAAACGAAGGAATAATACACTCGACAAGGCTTAACAGACGTACTTTATACACATCACCATTAATACAACTGAAATTCCTTTAATGATAACCTATCCCATCGTTATGAGCTAAGAGAAAAACAGAAAAAAATTCAACTTACACCGTAAAATATTCCACTACAACACAGACCGCTAGACTGAACAGTACTATGAAAATAAACGTCCGTGAATCAAGCGCGCTTATAACACGAAGTCTCACATCCGACTAGTTTAAATATAATCTGGTAAATAAAATTTGGACGATACTATTCCACCCTCGACTAATATCTAGGTTAACCAATCAGAGAAGAAGATTTCTATCGGACACCCATCAACGAAATGACTGACCTCTGGATTAACTAATCAGAGAAGAGGATTACTGTTATCGTGATAACTGACCTCATTTTCAACTTGAAGTGCTGTCGAGTCTGATGCATGGGTTACTTTAAATCGATTCGGCCCCTGATACAATCCACCTAGCGGGTCAATGGTGAGGGAAATAATACAAGTGGCGGGTTACTTGAACGCGTTTTGACCCCTGCTGCAATACCAGGAGTTCCATGACAGTTATAAATAGTTGGATACAACGAGCAGGAAGTTATATTCAAGATCCAAAATGTTAGACCAAATCACTAAGATTTTACCGCCAGAACACACAAATTTAGGCTCATAGTCAAAAAGTCGACCTTAAAACCATACAAATCTACTCCCATACTCATAAAAGTTAGACACATCAGACAGATAATTACTTCCAAACTCCAAAAAGTTAGAACAAATCACGCCTCGATCGTTCTCTAACATTGCCATGATCGTTCTTTAACACTGCCTCCAGCGTTCTTCGATCGTTCTCTAACATTACCTCGAGCGTTCTCTAACATTGCCTCGATCGTTCTCTAACATTACCTCGAGCGTTCTCTAACATTGCCACGATCGTTCTTTAACATTGCCTCCAGCGTTCTCTTCACAAGTTTCGGAAGGGAACCATGATGGTTCGTTAAGTTCGTGGTTCGTTAAGTTCGTGGTCTGTTAAGTTCGTTGTTCGTGAGTTTGTGGTTCGTTAGTTGATGGTTCGTTAAGTCCGTGGTTCGTGGGGTTGTGGTTCGTGGTTCGTTAGTTGATGGTTCATTAAGTCCATGGTTCGTAGGGGTTGTGGTTCGCGGTTCGTGAGTTGATGGTTCGTTAAGTTCGTGGTTTGTTAAGTTCGTTGTTCGTGAGTTTGTAGTTCGTTAGTTGATGGTTCGTTAAGTCCGTGGTTCGTGGGGTTGTGGTTCGTGGTTCGTTAGTTGATGGTTCGTTAAGTCCGTGGTTCGTGGGGTTGTGGTTCGTGGTTCGTTAGTTGATGGTTCGTTAAGTCCGTGGTTCGTGGGGTTGTGGTTCGTGGTTCGTTAGTTGATGGTTCGTTAAGTCCGTGGTTCGTAGGGGTTGTGGTTCGTGGTTCGTTAGTTGATGGTTCGTTAAGTCCGTGGTTCGTGGGTTGTGGTTCGTGGTTCGTTAGTTGATGGTTCGTTAAGTCCATGGTTCGTAGGGGTTGTGGTTCGCGGTTCGTGAGTTGAGGGTTCGGTAAGTCCGTGGTTCGTGGTTTGTTAAGTTCGTTGTTCGTGAGTTTGTGGTTTATTAAGTTTGTAGTTTGTTAAGTGCGTGGTTCGAGAGGTCGTGGGCAAGGGCAGAAACCTGAGAGGCAAGGGCAGAAACCTAGGAGGCAAGGTCAGAAACCTAGGAGGCAAGGGCAGAAACCTAGGAGGCAAGGGCAGAAACCTAAGAGGCAAAGACAGAAACCTAGGAGGCCAGGTCAGAAACCTAGGAGGCAAGGGCAGAAACCTAGGAAGCAAAGGCTGAAAAACACTCGTACTGACTAAGGCTTCCAAGGTGTATTTGATTGTCGCCCTATTTTTGTCTGTATAACCTAATATATCACTTTCATTTAATCTATCGATAAACGTTTCAAAGTCATTTCTGTTGTTAACTAACAAGGGTTTGTCTAACCCTGTCACGTTATTTGAGCTTGTGTGTGAAAGTAACGCAGCCCCTGTGTCTCTCTATGTCTTAAAACTAGATGATGACTATAATTTTAGGTTACACAAATAACACGTGGATACTAAAAAAACCAACTTTTCGAAAATAGGTTACTAAAGTAACATACTATAACATTAAAGATCTAAGATAACACTTACTTTTACGTGTTTGAAGGTACGAGACACATCCATCGGCAACAACTGTAAGCGTATGTCTGATTACAAGCTTCTCAGATATATACACTTGAAACCCTAGAGGTGTTACTAAAAATAGAACTGACCTCTGAGGCAATACCGGATGTGTTACTAAAAAGATTTTGACGTATGATGGCAATTTTATGAGTTTACCCCTTATCATTTTTTTGAGGGTTACGCCCATGGAATCGATAAAAAGCGCTAATTTAGCACGCAGGCTTACCTAAAACTTTATTTTAGACATCCCCACACCAAAAATTTACTTAAAAATCACTTTTGAAATTGTTACCCCCTTACCATTTTTTAGGGTTACGCCCATGGAATTGATAAAAAATTGAAATATAACCTCAAGGCATACCCCAAACTTTATTTTAGGCATCCCCATAACAAAGATTTACATTAAAAACCACTTTTAGGATTTTACCCCCTTACCATTTTTTAGGGTTACGCCCCTGAAATCGATAAAAATCGTAAATTTAGCACGTAGACTTACCTAAAACTTTATTTTAGACATCTCCACACCAAAAATTAACTTAAAAATCACTTTTGAAAATGTAACCCCCCTTACCATTTTTTAGGGTTATGCCCCTGAAATCGATAAAAATCGTAAATTTAGCACGTAGACTTACCTAAAACTTTATTTTAGACATCCCCACACCAAAAATTTACTTAAAAATCACTTTTGAAATTGTAACCCCCCTTACCATTTTTGAGGGTTACGCCCCTGAAATCGATAAAAATCGTAATTTTAGCACATAGGCTTACTTAAAACTTTATTTTAGACATCCCCACACCAAAAATTAACTTAAAAATCACTTTTGAAATTGTAACCCCCCTTACCATTTTTGAGGGTTACGCCCCTGAAATCGATAAAAATCGTAAATTTAGCACGTAGGCTTACCTAAAACTTTATTTTAGACATCCCCACACCAAAAATTAACTTAAAAATCACTTTTGAAATTGTAACCTCCCTTACCATTTTTGAGGGTTACGCCCCTGAAATCGATAAAAAATTGAAACATAACCTCAAGGCATACCCCAAACATAATATTTGACACCCCTACATATCAAATTCCAACAAAAAAAACAACAAAAAAAATAGTAGTAAGGAAGGGGGTTTAGTGCAAGGATTTGTATCGCGCAGGTAGTTTCGTGCAGGTATCGTGCAGCACAATCTCGTATTGTGTAGCACGATACATCTGCGTAGTATGAACGGCTCAAAAACCCATTGGGGTATGCCTTGAGGTTATGTTTCAATTTTTTATCGATTTCAGGGGCGTAACCCTAAAAAATGGTAAGGGGGGTTACAATTTCAAAAGTGATTTTTAAGTTAATTTTTGGTGTGGGGATGTCTAAAATAAAGTTTTAGGTAAGCCTACGTGCTAAATTTACGATTTTTATCGATTTCAGGGGCGTAACCCTCAAAAATGGTAAGGGGGGTTACAATTTGAAAAGTGATTTTTAAGTAAATTTTTGGTGTGGGATGTCTAAAATAAAGTTTTAGGTAAGTCTACGTGCTAAATTTACGATTTTTATCGATTTCAGGGGCGTAACCCTAAAAAATGGTAAGGGGTAAAATCTTAAAAGTGGTTTTTAATGTAAATCTTTGTTATGGGGATGCCTAAAATAAAGTTTGGGGTATGCCTTGAGGTTATATTTCAATTTTTTATCAATTCCATGGGCGTAACCCTAAAAAATGGTAAGGGGGTAACAATTTCAAAAGTGATTTTTAAGTAAATTTTTGGTGTGGGGATGTCTAAAATAAAGTTTTAGGTAAGCCTGCGTGCTAAATTAACGCTTTTTATCGATTCCATGGGCGTAACCCTCAAAAAATGATAAGGGGTAAACTCATAAAATTGCCATCATACGTCAAAATCTTTTTAGTAACACATCCGGTATTGCCTCAGAGGTCAGTTCTATTTTTAGTAACACCTCTAGGGTTTCAAGTGTATATATCTGAGAAGCTTGTAATCAGACATACGCTTACAGTTGTTGCCGATGGATGTGTCTCGTACCTTCAAACACATAAAAGTAAGTGTTATCTTAGATCTTTAATGTTATAGTATGTTACTTTAGTAACCTATTTTCGAAAAGTTGGTTTTTTTAGTATCCACGTGTTATTTGTGTAACCTAAAATTATAGTCATCATCTAGTTTTAAGACATAGAGAGACACAGGGGCTGCGTTACTTTCACACACAAGCTCAAATAACGTGACAGGGTTAGACAAACCCTTGTTAGTTAACAACAGAAATGACTTTGAAACGTTTATCGATAGATTAAATGAAAGTGATATATTAGGTTATACAGACAAAAATAGGGCGACAATCAAATACACCTTGGAAGCCTTAGTCAGTACGAGTGTTTTTCAGCCTTTGCTTCCTAGGTTTCTGTCTTTGCCTCTTAGGTTTCTGCCCTTGCCTCCTAGGTTTCTGCCCTTGCCTCCTAGGTTTCTGACCTTGCCTCCTAGGTTTCTGCCCTTGCCTCTTAGGTTTCTGCCCTTGCCCACGACCTCTCGAACCACGCACTTAACAAACTACAAACTTAATAAACCACAAACTCACGAACAACGAACTTAACAAACCACGAACCACGGACTTACCGAACCCTCAACTCACGAACCGCGAACCACAACCCCTACGAACCATGGACTTAACGAACCATCAACTAACGAACCACGAACCACAACCCCACGAACCACGGACTTAACGAACCATCAACTAACGAACCACGAACCACAACCCCTACGAACCACGGACTTAACGAACCATCAACTAACGAACCACGAACCACAACCCCACGAACCACGGACTTAACGAACCATCAACTAACGAACCACGAACCACAACCCCACGAACCACGGACTTAACGAACCATCAACTAACGAACCACGAACCACAACCCCACGAACCACGGACTTAACGAACCATCAACTAACGAACTACAAACTCACGAACAACGAACTTAACAAACCACGAACTTAACGAACCATCAACTCACGAACCGCGAACCACAACCCCTACGAACCATGGACTTAATGAACCATCAACTAACGAACCACGAACCACAACCCCACGAACCACGGACTTAACGAACCATCAACTAACGAACCACAAACTCACGAACAACGAACTTAACAAACCACGAACTTAACGAACCACGAACTTAACGAACCATCATGGTTCCCTTCCGAAACTTGTGAAGAGAACGCTGGAGGCAATGTTAAAGAACGATCGTGGCAATGTTAGAGAACGCTCGAGGTAATGTTAGAGAACGATCGAGGCAATGTTAGAGAACGCTCGAGGTAATGTTAGAGAACGACCGAAGAACGCTGGAGGCAGTGTTAAAGAACGATCGTGGCAATGTTAGAGAACGATCGAGGCGTGATTTGTTCTAACTTTTTGGAGTTTGGAAGTAATTATCTGTCTGATGTGTCTAACTTTTATGAGTATGGGAGTAGATTTGTATGGTTTTAAGGTCGACTTTTTGACTATGAGCCTAAATTTGTGTGTTCTGGCGGTAAAATCTTAGTGATTTGGTCTAACATTTTGGATCTTGAATATAACTTCCTGCTCGTTGTATCCAACTATTTATAACTGTCATGGAACTCCTGGTATTGCAGCAGGGGTCAAAACGCGTTCAAGTAACCCGCCACTTGTATTATTTCCCTCACCATTGACCCGCTAGGTGGATTGTATCAGGGGCCGAATCGATTTAAAGTAACCCATGCATCAGACTCGACAGCACTTCAAGTTGAAAATGAGGTCAGTTATCACGATAACAGTAATCCTCTTCTCTGATTAGTTAATCCAGAGGTCAGTCATTTCGTTGATGGGTGTCCGATAGAAATCTTCTTCTCTGATTGGTTAACCTAGATATTAGTCGAGGGTGGAATAGTATCGTCCAAATTTTATTTACCAGATTATATTTAAACTAGTCGGATGTGAGACTTCGTGTTATAAGCGCGCTTGATTCACGGACGTTTATTTTCATAGTACTGTTCAGTCTAGCGGTCTGTGTTGTAGTGGAATATTTTACGGTGTAAGTTGAATTTTTTTCTGTTTTTCTCTTAGCTCATAACGATGGGATAGGTTATCATTAAAGGAATTTCAGTTGTATTAATGGTGATGTGTATAAAGTACGTCTGTTAAGCCTTGTCGAGTGTATTATTCCTTCGTTTTTCATATGTTTATCTTATTGGTTCTTTAAAAAGTAGATATTTCAAGTCTTTTTGTAATTGATATTCAATGTTATTAATGTGTTACACTGGTGGTAAGGTAAAAATACGAATGAAGGCGGAACGCTAGGCGAGGTAAGAGAGAGAGAGAGAGAGAGAGAGAGGAAGAAAGGTGGAATGGTAGGAGAGAAGTCGAGTAGGGGTTAGAAGAGCGAGATAGAGAGAGAGAGAGAGAGAGAGAGAGAGAGAGAGAGAGCGAGAGAAGCCTATGAGAAATAAGGCGAGATGGTATTTATTATTGGTGAGAATAATCAAGTGTTACAATAGGAGGGACGCTAAAAATATGAGGGAGGGCGGGGGAGCTAAAGGGAGAGGCGGAGGGTGGACTGATAGGTTAGAAGTCTAAGAGAGGATAGGGGAGAAAGCGAGAGAGAGAGATAGAGAGAGAGAGAGAAGGAAGGAAGGCACGATGATAGGGAAAAATGGAGAGAATGAGTAAGTGTTTCAATGGAGGGAAATCTAGGCTGGAATAGTAGAGAGAGAGAGAGAGAGAGAGAGAGAGAAAGAGAGAGAGAGAGAGAGAGACAGAGATAGCGAACCACTAACACCGAGGAACATATTTACACTACCAGTTTAGACTAACCAGTAATCTCTAACTGTTTTACCCTTATGCTTCATTTACGGTACAACGTTAAGCAGACACCCAACTACATAGCTATAAATATTTTCTAACGTCTACCTGGCCCGATAGCGTCCCACCGAATCGAGATAATCCCCGATCCGATAGCACGCTGTCCGAACCACTCGAGCTAATCTGAAGGGGTCACCCGCTGACACGCGATCCGCCGCGAGGTCACCACGCGCCCGCCGCACGAGGGGTCACGCCGCCGCACGACCGATTAACTCCCCTTGATTCTCGTGTACATTAGGCGCTAAAGGCGCCTCTTATATATCTTTGTTAATTTACGGAGGAATTCGGTCCAAATGGACCCTTGTATACTACTCCTACCTACCTACCTACCTACTTAACTATCTACCTAACTATCTACCTACCTACCTACCTACCTACCTACCTAACTATCTACCTACCTATCTACCTACCTACCTACCTATCTACCTACCTACCTATGTATCTGTCTAACTGCCTCCCTATCTGTTTGTCTGTCTTCCATCTGAGCTGTTTTAATATTAAAAAGTAAATTCAAAGAAACAAAAAGACAAAATAAAATGAACGACTTGGGCATATGGCGTATGAGAAATATCGAGGTAGTGTCATCATTTTTACTTCTCACATTCAAGGGTGATATGGTCAGTATCTCTGTACAACAGAGGTGAGATGGTAGATGTACAACAGAGGTGAGATGGTAGATGTACAACAGAGGTGAGATGGTAGATGTACAACAGAGGTGAGATGGTAGATGTACAACAGAGGTGAGATGGTAGATGTACAACAGAGGTGAGATGGTAGATGTACAACAGAGGTGAGATGGTAGATGTACAACAGAGGTGAGATGGTAGATGTACAACAGAGGTGAGATGGTAGATGTACAACAGAGGTGAGATGGTAGATGTACAACAGAGGTGAGATGGTAGATGTACAACAGAGGTGAGATGGTAGATGTACAACAGAGGTGAGATGGTAGATGTACAACAGAGGTGAGATGGTAGATGTACAACAGAGGTGAGATGGTAGATGTACAACAGAGGTGAGATGGTAGATGTACAACAGAGGTGAGATGGTAGATGTACAACAG
The DNA here is from genome assembly GCA_032433765.1 of Megaustenia siamemsis. Taxonomy (NCBI): domain Eukaryota; kingdom Metazoa; phylum Mollusca; class Gastropoda; order Stylommatophora; family Ariophantidae; genus Megaustenia; species Megaustenia siamemsis. The sequence continues at coordinate 34,032,972 of JAVIAB010000001.1, read as the reverse complement.
AGGTGAGATGGTAGATGTACAACAGAGGTGAGATGGTAGATGTACAACAGAGGTGAGATGGTAGATGTACAACAGAGGTGAGATGGTAGATGTACAACAGAGGTGAGATGGTAGATGTACAACAGAGGTGAGATGGTAGATGTACAACAGAGGTGAGATGGTAGATGTACAACAGAGGTGAGATGGTAGATGTACAACAGAGGTGAGATGGTAGATGTACAACAGAGGTGAGATGGTAGATGTACAACAGAGGTGAGATGGTAGATGTACAACAGAGGTGAGATGGTAGATGTACAACAGAGGTGAGATGGTAGATGTACAACAGAGGTGAGATGGTAGATGTACAACAGAGGTGAGATGGTAGATGTACAACAGAGGTGAGATGGTGGATGTACAACAGAGGTGAGATGGTGGATGTACAACAGAGGTGAGATGGTAGATGTACAACAGAGGTGAGATGGTAATTGTACAACAGAGGTGAGATGGTAGATGTATAAAAGAGGTGAGATTGTAGATGTACATCAGAGGTGTGATGGTAAATGTATATCAGAGGTGAGATGCAGAATAGCTCAAGCTAACGAAGCATTAAAAAAATAAGGAAGATACTACAATATATGCAATTCATTTTTGACAATAGAAACAAGAAAAAGAGTTCTTAAATGTTATGTACAGGTAGTCTTAACATATGGATGTGAATCATGGACAAAAGGACAACAGACAAGAAAATAACTGGAGGCTGTAGAAATGTGTACGGCTGTAGAAGAATTTTGAAAATACCATGGGCAGCTAATAATAATGAAAACGTTCTGAGGTCAAAGCAAAGAGAGAGCTTATTTCCAATATTTGGAAGAAACGATCATAATTTTTATGGCCATGTAATGAGAAAGGAAAAGCTGGAATATATTGTAACAACTGGCAAAATTGAGGGATGAAGAGATAGATGGAAGCAAAGAGAAGAGATACCAGACAGCTTAAGAGAATGTCTAGGCAGAAGGTCAAAAACATAAATGATAAATAACTGTCGTGATCAAAAGTTGTGGAGACACATGATCACCTTCGCCAGAGGGCATAGTACTTGATGATGATGATGATGATGATGATAGTGAGTATCGCATCAAGCAACATCACCTACACAGAAAAGACCCTTTACAGGAACATAATAAATCTCAGGCCTGTAATTTAGAAATAAACACATCAGCTACAGTTATGATGTGCTTTATAGACTACACGAAAGCATTTGACAAAGTAAAGCACGTGGAAATAATAAATATGCTGAAGAAATTAAACATTGATGGCAAGGATCTGCGAATCATAAAAAAAACATGTACTGGCAACAACCAGCAGCTATACGAATTAACAACCAAATAGGACAATTTCAATTTATAAAACAAGAAGTCAGACAAGGCTGTGTTCTGTCGCCGGATTTGTTTTCACTTTACAGCGAACATATTATGAGATCATTAGTAGACATAAAAGGAATTGAAGTCAACGGTCACAACATAAATAATTTACGATATGCGGATGACACAGTCTAATAGCAGAGACAGAGAATGGACTACAAGAAATGATAGATATAATAGTAAAAGAAAGCAACAAGAAAGGTCTCAGTCTGAATAGTAAGAAAACAGAAGTAATGGTTATATCAAAGAAACAATCATCACCATCATGCAGCATACAAATAAACAAGACAAATCTGAAACAAATGCAACGTTTGAAATACTTGGACATAGTGATAACATCAGATGGAAGATGCAACACAGAAATAAAAAGCAGAATAGCTCAAGTCAAAATAGCATTTCAGAAAATGTAAAATATCTTATGCAACAAATCTATGTCAATTGAAATGAGAAAGAGAGAGAGTTCATCGATGCTATATAGAACAAATTCTGACCTAAGGAACCGAATCATGGCCAATAGACAAACAAATGAAAAGACGATTAGAGGCTACAGAGATGGGATTTCTCAGAAGAATGTTGAAAGTTCCCTGGACAGCTAAAAAGACCAATGAGGAAGTTCTCAAAGAGGCCAACACAAAAAAGGAGCTCTTAAAAACATCATAAAGAAGCAATCAACATATTTTGGGCACATCATGAGAAGAGGAAAGTTGGAATACTTGGTTACAACTGGCAAAATAAAAGGAAAGAGAAATGGCGGACGACAAAGAGAGAAAATACTGGATAGCTTGGTGTCATGGCATGGAAAACAATCAACAACAGAACTGATACGATGCACTGTAGATAGAAGATTGTAGAAGGACATGATCACCAACGCCAACTGGTACGGCTCATGATGATGTTGATGATGACAGTTAAGAATTGAACCTCGAACATATATTTATCAGCCTGTGTCGCCTAACCGCTGCGTCTAGACCTTATGATGCCAGATCTATGAGCAATAAGGAGAACAAATAAAGATAGCGTAAATAATTATCTGAGATAACAGATAAAACAAGCAATAAAAAATATCATCAATGATAAATCTGAACATGAAATTTTAAATATAGCATTTATTCAAACGACATACATAAACAGTTATCTTTTTCTAAACATACGGTGGTACATATATACCTGAGACATTTATGTCTGTTATAAAAAAAACAAATTATAGATAAAGGGTAAAGCATTTTTCATAACACAATGTTGTATGTAACTGTTTGACATAAAACTATTGCATTCTGGATAGAAGTATCATGATAGGGGTGGGAATATTCGGTCTCTACTTCCCATGTGAATATTTGTATCAAGTTCACAATAATGGTTTAGAGTGATTGTGGGAGCTGTGATAGCTCGGTGGTTAGTGAACTGGACCTAAAAAAGGACAAGAGGTCGGGTTCCATCACGATCTACGGCTTCCGGGTTCACCCAGTCTTAATTAGGTACCAGATTTTTTTCTGGGAAAATAAAGCGGCACGGGCGTAATATCGACCACAATATCCCAAAAATCATGTGCTGTAGGTCTATCTATAAAAATTATGGTTACTAACACCATATTCCCTATAATTCCCACTTGGCGCGACTGGGCTCTTCATCTGCCTACCTAATTAGAGTGAATGTGTTTTTTCTCTTTATCCTAAAGACACCTTATCACTCTCTCTCTCTCTGCGATTCAGACTCAATCAGAGTAGGATTCCAGACTCTCTGATGAAGGCAGCTGTCTGTTTAAGTGATTCGATTGCCCCATATATTTTCTCTTCCAGGGAGGTGGGTGTGGACCACATTGCTCTTCTCAGGTCAAACCCCTTATCAAAGGTAGTCATCATCATCATCATCGTGTGCCTTCTCCGCAACGAAGGTTGGCTACCATGGATCGCCATTCCACTCTGTTTCTTGCTTTGATGGCGTAGGCTGACATAGATTGACTTGTCCATCTTTTGATGTTACTCGTCCATGTTAGTCTTGGTCTGCCTCTGCCTCTTTTACCATGTATTTTTTCTTCCAATATTACTTTTAGTAGGCTGTTGTGTCTTTTAACATGCCCCAAAAATGTCATTTGGCTTGTCTTAATTGTGTTTAGTAGTTCTCTTTTATTTTCAGTTGTTTTAAGACTTTATCGTTTGTTATCTTTTGTTTCCATCCAATTCTACCTATTCTTCTATAAATCCACATTTCAAAGGTTTCAATTTTCTGTTCTGTTTTCTTGTCTAATGTCCATGTTTCTGCACTATACAGGAATATTGAGAAGACGTAACATTTGCAATTCTTAGTTTCAGCCCTGCTGATATTTGTTTTGTTGTTAGTATATTTTTCATGGCATCAAAATTACTTTTTGCCATACCTACTCCTTTGTTTATTTCAGTTTTGCATTTTCTATCATTGGTTATAATATGTCCCAGGTAGTCTTAATACAGTAGTTAGAATTTCTCTCCATGGCTTTCTTTGGAGTGTTACGTGATGAGGCTCCAATCTCTTTCACGGTGGTCTGCCATATTCGTCTTTCGTGTTCTGAATATGCCTCATGTGTACCACACACTTTGTTGTTTTCGCCTTCTGGGCCGTTGATCATTTTCGATCCATCCGCCCCATCCACCGACACAGACTTTTTATTTTCGGGTTGAACATACCCGCCGCGGTGCCATTTTTTGACGAACCATGTGCTTGACTATTGAACCGCGAACACACGCCACAAAGAAAAATAAATCATATTCAACTTAAATATCGGTAATCACAGTTTATCCACACGTCCGAAATAAAACACTCCAAACGGGGAATAGCAACACATAATTTCATAACTCGACTGTCACGCAAATCATTTAAATAAATATATCAGCAAGAGCCGAAATATAAAAACGAATGCACGTAGCCGCCATGACACCGGAAGTTCAAAGGTAGTAAAGATCTTAATGTAATAAATCACTGGTTATCACTTTTTTCATTGTTCATGGAAGTCGCAATCATTGGTAAATATTCGGCACTGATAGACAAAAGAAAAGCCTTCATTTATCCATATCTTTGTGAGTTTCGAATTTGCTCTGCAACCGGATGTTTTCCTTTAATGCGCTCGAGCTGCAGACTGATTTGAATTTATTCTGGCAGATGTCAAACCACAAAAACATTCAATTTCTTTTCATTCAATATAACCACAAACTGGTGTTACACCCACCGTTTTTCTATACGGTCCATTTTGTAATCTTATCGCTTCTAGTTTTGTTAACACTTTTCTTTACATTTCTTTACATTTTCATTATATTTCATTTCGAATTGTGTTATTTTATATCCTGTATTTCAAGAATTGTCCATGTCTGAATTGGTAGCATAATATTTGCATAAACAATGATTGTGTTAAGTTGTAGCATAATATTTGCATAAACAATGATTGTGTTAATTTCTAGCTTAATATTTGCAAAAACAATGATTGTGTTAATTTCTAGCATAATATTGGCATAAAAATGATTGTATAATATCGACATAAACAATTTGTTAATTCTACCATAATATCGACATAAACAATGATTATGTTAATTTCATTTTTGTTTGCATAGTCACATTCAGATGTTACAAAATCGGTGTTATTATAAGATGTTTTTAAATTGTTATTTGAAAAATTCTAGCCACTATTTAAACTAACACCGTATACACGTGTATTACATAAGTTCCAAACTGCAAACCAAAATGTGTGGATATGCTAAAGCTAAGTATTTTTATAGACCAGAGGTTGGCGACCTACAGCTCGAAGGTCAGCATTGGCTTGCAAGGTTTTTTAATTGGTCATTGTACTTGAATTGAACATAAATTACTATACAATCCAATCCATGACCTAAAAAGACAAATAAATAAAAAGTAACACATAAATGCACACAATTTAAAACTCAAACAAGTGGTAATTTTGATTAACGAATTTGCAAAAAGAAAACAATTTTTATTATACCTTTGATCTGTTAATTGCTACTTGTTGCAAGCCGAGACTGCAAAGTTCGTTATCTTTGATGCTGGACACTACACGGCTGGGCAGACCTTTAATGTCGTTGATTAGTCGACATCACAAGAGTGATGTTGTCGGTGTCGCGATGGGTAAAATATCGTGGTTTTGAAAGTGGATGGCGCGGTATTGTAATAGACCGATGTTGAAAGTTGAAGCTCGCTCTTAAAGGTTTTGGATTAAATTGGGACATGCTTTGTGGAGATCGACACCAGCTGTGACAAGTCAAAAGTCAGGCTTTGTCGGCAAAAAAAAAAATAATAATAATAAAAATACTTATACAATTTCGATTAAGGTAATCCTGATTCTTCATTCCTACATTCATCAAGAAAATCCGTGGGCCAATTAAAGTTGATGACATCATGTCAGTCGTTGTATCTTGTGTGAACTTTATAAGGCAAGAGGCATCAGCCACTGTCAATTCCAGGAATTTCTCTATGACGTCGATTGTCAATCGTATGGCAATCTTTACTATTGTGAAGTACGCTGGTTTAGTCTAGGGGAAATGCTGAAACGTTTCTGGACTAACGTGCTGAAATCGAACTATTCATGGACATAAGGGTAGTTCGGTCACATAATTATTGGACCCTCAGTTGATCTATCAGCTAGCGTTTTTGGTTGAGTTGACTCACCATTTTAATTTTTAGTTATAAACACAAGGACAACTGCTACAAGAACGTAGCGGGCATGTCAAAGCTTTCTAGAAAATGCTAAGACTGTGGGTGAGTAACCTGCGAGAAGGAAATACTAATTTTTATGTAAACCTTGGAAAGCTGATGAAATCTCTTATTAACTTCATCAGCTGTGCTTACGCAATTAATGATATCTACTGTCGGTTTCTTGGAGCGTTTCAAACATTTTGCTGCACAACAAAGAAGGTTAGACTGTTTCTTAACACCATTTGATATCGATGTAAGTGCTGCTCCGGCAGAGATACAGATAGAGGTTATTAACTTGCAAAAATAATATTCTGATATTAAAGTAAAGGGACTCAAAGATACTGGACTTCCATACATCTTTTTCCCCACGTAAACAATATCCAATGATCACATCAAATGCTCAAAAGATACTATTTTGTTTAGTAGCACTTACATCTGTGGACAATTTTTTTTTCAAAACTTAAGTGGACTACATCAAAAGCAAGAAATCGATTCACTGGCAAATCTAGGAAACATACTACCATGGCTATTAGTCAAATGCCACCAATCTTGGACAACTTAATGCGTGAAGTTCAGGCACAACCCTCTCATTAAACCCCTAAGCTTTCAATTTATAATTTATCTTTGAATTTTCTCCCCCTCCACTTTTTCTGCCTAACCCTTTCCCATTTATTTCTCTTTTCTGTCTTCCACTTTCCATCACTAATATCATTTTTACATTATAATCGTTTGTGAATGCAAATTATGCAATTTATTTAATGGTTTTAATAGTGATGTTGTCAGGCCGTCTTCATAGATTTCAGATCTGGCCCTTAGAAAATTAAATGTTTTCCACCCCTGGTAAAGGTCCTCGACAAATGAAACCAATTACCGCATTACTTACCGAATTGAATTGAAAGACTACGAGTTTGGCTATGACACATATCTCATAGACTGAATCAAAACTTTGTAGAGGAGTCTGACATTTTGTTTCAAATTAATAACATTAAATAAAGAAGAAGAGGACGACGTGGAGGAGGAAGAAGAAATAGGAGGATAAGAAAAAGAAGACGAGGAAATGAGGAGAAGAAGAAGAGGGAAGAAGATGACAACGAGAAATGTGAAAAAAAAAATAAAAAGAATGCGTAACAGTAGAAGACGACGGGAAGGAAGAAGAAAGAAAAGAACAAGAAGAAGATTACAAGAAAGAAGAAGAAGACGAGGAAGAAAAAAATAAGAAGATGAGGAGGAAGAATAAAAAGTGATGAAGTAAAGGAATAAGAAAACGAAGAAGAAAAAGGAATACTTAATACTTTTCTAGCCGATGCAGTTCTATCGTATAAGGGATTTGATCTGAGAAGAAATCGATAGATAAAAGACACAAAAGCTAAAATACAGAATAAGCGTGACGTAAATGGTTACGACCGGACGTTCAAGAAGCACTAGAAAAGGGCGATCACCATGATCCTATTAGCTCGCATTTGTCTTTTCCTGCCCTGTAACTTCAGAATGTGGCCAAACGCTGGATACCCTTTTGGACAAATTAATATGAAATGCTATTTAAGAATGAACATGTATATTTAGTAAAGTTGCTCTATTATTCTTGTACGAAATGATTATTATTTCGTATCATTATTTAGAACTACAAGGCTTGTAGACTCCGTGAATCAAACCTTTTGCATTTGTTATAGTGTGACTCAGTCATGGGCGATAATGGAAGAATAGAAGAATATGACGATAGACAGAAGAATAAAAGAATGAGGCGATGACGATGTGAAGTAGGATAGTTTTAGGCGGCGTAGAAAAGACACTCTTCAGAGGATTAGGAAGGAGACGTTAAGTCTACCCAACTCAGTCGCTGAGTCGTAACCAACTTGAAGATTACCAGTGAAATGCGTACAGGTGGTCAGCCTAAAGCCAGACAGATGTTTGCTCTGGTCGACAAAGTTGCGTAACGCAACGACACGGCCGCTGGTTCCTAGGAAACTCTTATATCGGCAGACGCCTTGAAGTCCAGTGAAGACCTGAGATGAAAGCGGACAACTAAACTGCCCCGCGTAATCAAAAGACCAGGTTATCTTTACGTTCAACAGTGATTACTCTTTGAGTCTCTGAATTGGAAATCGCCTGGAGTTTTAGATGTTAGGGGACGGACTTAGGAAGATGGACAGGTTCGACAGGACTCCTAAAGTAATAAGACTTTGGAGATAATTAAAAAAGGCGGAGCTAGAGAGATAGTGACGGTCAAGAGACGTAGGTTAGGCCGTATCAGTGGTCGGGGGGTGTGGTCACCTGGGACTTAAACCCCGAGACCCTGGGAACTGGGGAGATTAGGAGAGGAGAGGCCCAGAATGCTTTTGGGGCGAGGAGCAGTAGCTAGAGAGACATTTTAGCTACACTCGGGCAGACTCAGCTACACTCAGCCAGACTCGATACAATTCGGCCACACTCGGCCAGACTGAGCACATTCAGATACTAGTTCCTCAGCACTATCAGAAAGAGACAGGCAGATGTACTTAAGAATACTATACGGAGTAAACGGTCAACAAGATAGATAGATAACCACAGATAGAACTTTATGAATACGAAACTGCAACAACATTATATTCCTTTCTGAACTATCAGATAGAGACCCTGCAATATTACATTACTTTCTGTTGCCGTGACGCAGGATTTTATTCTTTTAAAGAAGGACCTGGAAGAAAAAAAAAGTAAGAATTTTCTCTTAACCAACTCTGACGTCCATCTACGCACTTCCAGCGTAAACCTACGCACTTCCAGCGTAAACCTACATACTTACAGCAACGAGTGCCGTCCTCATAATTTGCAAGTACCCATGAAGTTGAGCCTAGTAATGTGTTTGTGTACAACACACCAGCGAACCTTGTCTACAGAAGTTAATCAAGCCTAGCCATCTGTGTCCAAAATAGTACATCGAAGTCCAGTGTAAGAATGGCTGCCTGTTTGTGAGACTACACCCTGTGTATCTTAAAATCCCGAAGAAGCGACTAGAAGTGCCAACCCGCAGTGATCTTTCCCCGAGCTATATCAAAGTAGAAGTGAACATTCATATTCATAAAGTAGAACTTCCTGTAAGGAAAGAAGTAAAAGTGAAATAGACAGAGAGAACAAAATGTGAAAATGATGTCCACATTGAGAACCTGAAAAAGACTAAGTAGTTAATTATTGTTTTAAATTAGTATATTATTGTGTAGTTTTTAGGATGTTACATAAGTGTGTTAGGTATTCCAGGACTTCAGAAGCATGTAAGTTGGATTTTTCTTATATATTTTAGAGATTCATTTGATAAGTTGAACAATGTTAGTGTGAAGTAAATAAGTTTTTTTTCTTGAGTGTTAGTGGAAGAAAGTAGAAATTCTTTGACTGATCTAAACGTGTGTGCGTGTGTGAGTTGCTAGCGAATAAGTTCATTGTTAATTAATTAATTATCAAGATGAAGAGAGGCATGACTCCCACTTTGCAGACCCTGCAAGAAATTAGTAGAGTCATCACCGGTTTAGAAAATAGTTTTAGACAGCAAGAAATGAGTGCCAGTATCTCAAATTACTCTGGCGATCCATCCAAGTTCAGACAATGGATGGCAGAAATTGAAAAGTATGCTCTCATTTTTCCTATAAATGAGGAAGACAAGAAATTAATAGCTTTTAAAACAAGTAGAGGCGAAGTATCTGACTTCATCCAGAGAAGGCTAAAGAATGAACCTTCAAGCACATGGAAGTCCCTCAAGATAGAATTAAAAACTAGGTATGCTGCTGTAGGAGATGCCTACACTGCTTTCATACTTTTGAGGAAGTTTAAACAAGAAAGAGGAGAGACAATAACTGCTTACAGTAATAGACTTTTAGAGCTAGCAGAGGAATCTGGTTTAGATACTGACAGTTTTGGTAGACAATTAATAGAGACTTTTATAGATGACTAATATCCACAGATCTAAAACTACACTTAGCGAGGCTGAACCCTGAGACGCTAGATGAAGCGATTAATGTCTCTATTAAAGAAATCGGGTTCATGAAGAAATTGAATTTAAACCTACCTGAAGAAAGCCCAACCATCAGTGAATGGTTTAATAAAAGAAAAATAGTAGAAAAGCCTAGGGAAGTTAATCAAGCGAGTAATAGATGGAGAAATAAGGGACGACTAGGTGAATTGAGTAAAGAAATATATGCAGTGAGAAGGGAAACAAGGCATTTTCACGGAAGAAGATTACCACCCCAGGAATCTAGGTGGAGATGGAAGGACAAAAGACAAACTGCTGGACGTAAGAGCTATGAAATAAATAGTGTAGACAGGATTGAAATGAATAAAGTGAATTGTAAATCAAAAGTTTGGGCACAGCATGTTAATCAAACACCCAGGCGTGGTTGGCAAGATCCCTCTGGAGTCAAAGAGAAGCGCGCAACCAAGCATGTGGATGCGAGAACGACCAAGTGGTCCAAATCAAACGGCCCAAACATCAAGACAAACAGGCTGTCTAGCCTGAAACAAAACAAATTAATCAGAAAGGAGAAGGAATTAGAGGGAATGGAACATAATTTAAAAGATAAGTCGAGTCATGCGATCAGCAATAAAAAAGAATGTATGTTAGTGAGAATTAAAGAGACTGAGAACAGAATGATCGACAGTGCTACACAAACAGAAGGTACTGATAGAGAAGTATTGGTGACACAGGTTAGCTGCGCACAAACACAGACTGTAGAGGTTAGAGGACAAACTAAACATAATGATAAGATAACACAAACGAGGGAGGTGAAGAAACAAGTTAGAGACGCCTGTGTGGCTACAAACATCTTAGAAGATGTGATATCAAGAAAAGATGCCGAGATAAGAATTATGGAAAAGAGAAGTGAAAGAGATGAGTTGATGCTACTAGAGCTGAAAGACACAGTAGATAGGCTAGAGTGCAAAAACAAGTGTCTAGAGACAAGAATTAAAGAGCTTGAAGAACAAGAGTCTGAGACTGACAGACACAGTGTATGTATGATTCGAGAAGTTGATGAGATGAAAGCACAGAATAGCCAACTTTTAGGTGAAGTTAAAGTGTCCAAGGATTTAGTTGTAAGTTTAAGAAAGGAGAAATCAGAAGTAGATGACAAAGTAAAGAACCTAATACGAGAGAAGTCTGACTTAGAGGAAGAGGTAGCGTCTCTAAGGCGAAAGAAATCTACTACAGAAAATTTGAAGAAGGAAAACGAGAAAGGGAAACTTGATAGGATAGAACGCAACAGTGATACAAATAGTGTAGAGGTTGTAAGTAAAAGTGCTGAGAAGAAAATTAACGAACTAGCAGTGTTTCATGCATTAGAGAAAGCAGCTGATAAATATGCGCGTGAAATGGACAAGGAATTAGAGGATATGGCAGATGGGGTAAAAGATAGCAAGAAACGTCCTGAAACTGACAGATTGCCTACAATACGAGAAAGGAGGTTGCTGCCATAAATGAAGAGTTTGAAAAGACCCAAATAGAAAAGGCAGAGCAAGTGAAATTTTGGCCATTGGGAACACCAGAACGTGATGCCATTATCGCTGAAAGAAGAAGAAAAGACGATGAAAGAGTCAAAGTAGACCTGCCTTTTGCCATACGATTGGGACGACGGCAAGAGTTTTTTGACCACCAGAAAGAAATAGATAAAGGTAACAGATTCAGAGAAGATCATAGGTCAGAAAGAGGAGACCTGACAACCACTAGTGATGGAAGAGATAAAAGATACAAAAAGAAGAAACATACATATTAAGAATTGTAATTATTTTACTTGTGGATGTTGTAACTAATAAGGTGTAAGAGTCTACTAACTTTGAGACGAATTTTATATGTATAATGTCAGTGTGCACTGAATGATGAGTAGGAGTCTGTAAATGTACTGTTGCCTTAATGAGGAGACAGAACTATATGTATGAAGATGTTAGTGAGTCACCTGAAGTAAACAAACAAAATGGTAACCATGTTTACATCGGTTTAAAAAGTTTGAGTAGAGTTAAGAGAACTTAGAATTTACAGGAAATAGAGTATGCATGGAGAGAGTCTTAGGAGACTAAGAAGAGACGAGAGAGTCAGTGACCCGAAATGGAGAGACTCTATGAGTTATATAGGAATTCCAAGTGTGGAACAGCATTGTGAGATGTACACATGTGTGTATGAAGTGTGTTGTGGATATTTTAATGGAAGTCTAGACAGACTAGATTCTGTATCAAATTTAAGTCATAGTTTTGATTGCTATGTGTTTGTGATTACTCCATGCTTCAATGTTCGGTTTGTCCAAGACGGTGGTGTGTATGATTTGAGGAGAAACATGTTGTGAAATGCACATTTTTATAAAGACAATTTTATGAAAATGTAATTATAGTTGACGGGGAGAATTGCCTAAAATTTAGGAATATGTGGTGAGAGAGAACTCATAAGAAGACTGCCGACCCGACATGAGTTAACCAGTAAATTAAGCCTATGGGCTAAGAGATTCTGTAAGAAAGCGTATTGCTATGCAGACAACTTTATTAGCCGTGCCAGAAGAGCACGTGTTCAGGGAGAATAAGAGAACAGAGTAGACGGGTCTTGTTCTTTTTCAGAAGTGGCACATATATGATGCCGAAGAAAGACTAAACACGTCTTATTAGGCAATTAAGAGAGTACAGTGCGAAAGCCGATCGAGCCTTAAATATTTCAGAATTGATGTTTCCACAAAATGTTTTGCATACATGAGACACATATTGTGTCACAAAGATGTTTATTGAATGTCATGATATTGTTGTAGAATTATGAATGTTGTATATGTAAACACCAATTACAGAACCTACCAGTTTAAATTAATAGACGGAAAGAAATGTGGGTTAGACATAGACAAAACAGACGATGACCTCAATTTAGCTGGCCTACATTCAGGCTAGGTCCAGAGTGACGTCACGTTAGTCAGAGGCTTCAAAGCAAAACAAAGTGGCATGGCAGAGCGATGTTGTAAGATGATTGTATACATGATGGATTTTTCTTTTGAGATTCCAGTTTATAGATGTTGAATTTGTATTTCTAATTGTTGTAATAATTGATGTACAATGAGAAAAAGGAAATTAGTTAGCCCATTAAGGAAGTAGAAAGAGAGCAGTCACACTATGTTTTTATTTTGAGTTAAATTGATCTATGAATATATCAATTCAACTGAAATGTTGACGGAGATATATGTTATAGTGTGACTCAGTCATGGGCGATAATGGAAGAATAGAAGAATATGACGATAGACAGAAGAATAAAAGAATGAGGCGATGACGATGTGAAGTAGGATAGTTTTAGGCGGCGTAGAAAAGACACTCTTCAGAGGATTAGGAAGGAGACGTTAAGTCTACCCAACTCAGTCGCTGAGTCGTAACCAACTTGAAGATTACCAGTGAAATGCGTACAGGTGGTCAGCCTAAAGCCAGACAGATGTTTGCTCTGGTCGACAAAGTTGCGTAACGCAACGACACGGCCGCTGGTTCCTAGGAAACTCTTATATCGGCAGACGCCTTGAAGTCCAGTGAAGACCTGAGATGAAAGCGGACAACTAAACTGCCCCGCGTAATCAAAAGACCAGGTTATCTTTACGTTCAACAGTGATTACTCTTTGAGTCTCTGAATTGGAAATCGCCTGGAGTTTTAGATGTTAGGGGACGGACTTAGGAAGATGGACAGGTTCGACAGGACTCCTAAAGTAATAAGACTTTGGAGATAATTAAAAAAGGCGGAGCTAGAGAGATAGTGACGGTCAAGAGACGTAGGTTAGGCCGTATCAGTGGTCGGGGGGGTGTGGTCACCTGGGACTTAAACCCCGAGACCCTGGGAACTGGGGAGATTAGGAGAGGAGAGGCCCAGAATGCTTTGGGGCGAGGAGCAGTAGCTAGAGAGACATTTTAGCTACACTCGGGCAGACTCAGCTACACTCAGCCAGACTCGATACAATTCGGCCACACTCGGCCAGACTGAGCACATTCAGATACTAGTTCCTCAGCACTATCAGAAAGAGACAGGCAGATGTACTTAAGAATACTATACGGAGTAAACGGTCAACAAGATAGATAGATAACCACAGGTAGAACTTTATGAATACGAAACGGCCACACACAAACGTTATTTGACAATTCATCATCGCCGATAGGCTATGTCAAGTAACACCAATAAAGACCTTGTTTATACTTGTACTAAAAAGATTGATGAGTTATATATGTGTGTCAAATGAAAGTACAAGTAGTAAGACCAGAAAGAAGCATGAAGAAACCCTGCAACACATTCGATTCTAATATTTTTGTTGTTGTTGTTGTTATCTTTCCTTCACATGTTTATGAGTTTGTCTACAGCTGTTTAAAACAGACGTTTGTCTCATTTAGATTGTCTGTCGTATCAAACTTTCCCTTTAATACACGTATATATATATATATATATATATATATATATATATATATACATAGATAGATATATTAGAGGCCACAGAGATGGGATTTCTCAGAAGAATGTTCAAAGTTCCCTGGACAGCTAAAAAGACCAATGAGGAAGTTCTCAAAGAGGCCAACACAAAAAGGCAGCTCCTAAAAAACATCAGAAAGAAACAATCAATATTTTTCGTGCACATCATGAGAAGAGGAAAGTTGGAATACTTGGTTACAACTGGCAAAATAAAAGGAAAGAGAGATCGCGGACGACAAAGAGAGAAAATACTGGATAGCTTGGTGTCATGGCATAGAAAACAGTCAACAACAGAATTGATACGATGCACTGTAGATAGAAGATTGTGGAAGGACATGATCGCCTACGCCAACCGGTATGGCACATGATGATATATATATATATATATATATATATATATATATATATATATATATATATATATATATATAAAGTATTAAGAAACTCTTTACACAGAGTTTCGCAGCAGATGGCGATCTGATCATCAAAAGAGGTCCCTGTCGAACAAGTGTTTTAGCACTTTAGTTTCTTGACACTCTAAGGGAGGTGGGGCCGTATGGGTTATGACTCCCAGGTGTCGACCTCCTGTTGCATTGACTCTAAAGCTTATAATATATTTTCGGCACAAAATAGTTATATATACTCTACGCAACACTTCTGGTCGAATCTACAGTCTTAACCCGGTGGTATACCTACTTGTATTAGCTTACATACAATAAATAAAATAATATGCACAATAAATTGGCGATTCTGTCTGATGCACTGTCAGTATTATCAGCTCTAAAAAGCCCCAAGAACAATGAACTAGATGACTTGAGAACAACCCTGGCCCAACCATGCAATAACTTTCAGAGAGTAGTCATTCAGTGAATACCATCACACTGTAATATACACGGGCGCGAACTCGCAGACAAATTAGCTAAAGAGAGAGGGAGATTACCACAAGAGAACCATCCGCTCAGTTATGATAAAGCAAAATCCATCCTCAAGGGTTAGTTCCATGAAAAATGGAAACGAGAACACCCGAAGCATAACGAGAGTGATGGATACCACCAACTATCAAGGAGGGATCAAGTCATCATACTTCGCCTACGCACTGGCCACAATAGAATGAGAAATCACATGTTCACCAAATTCAAAAAAGATACAACCAGCCTATGCCACTGTACACTGGACAATATGACTACAAATCATGTTCTACAGGATAGTCCCCAGTACACAGACCTTAGAAGAGCAATGTGGTCCGCGCCCACCTCCCTGGAAGAAAAATTATATGGGGCAATCGATTCGCTTAAACAGACAGCTGACTTCATGAAAGAGTCTGGAATTCTACTCTGATTGAGTCTTAATCGCAGAGAGGGAGAGAGTATTAGCTTTAACCCAATCAGCACGTTGATGTCCTCTTCGTGGTGGCAGGAGTCTAAAATGGCATGTGAATACAACGCCCTTTTATATCGACTCGCGTACAATCTGCTTTGGCATGTCGAAATTCGGCTGGAAGGAGTGGATCAAAAACTGATAAAAGGTGATAAAGATCGGTCGCATTGGGAACTTTATTCCTTTGAATATAATATCTTTCACAGCTGTTCGTCATCAAAGTTTAGTTTATTTGCACATATAATATGTGCATGCTACTTCTGTTACACATTGAGGTTGGTTATAAGAATCTTTATCTTAAAACATTAAAATGTGTGCGGTTAAAACAGAATATTGCACCCACCCCCACCCCACGCCACCCCAAAACTATAAAATTTGCCGATATTTGCTCTTTTTATTGCAAGCTTTATTATATTAAATTGTCATTCCCCGTAAACTACAAGTTTTACATTTTTTCTTTGGTATCACAAATTGAAACCACTTTCATTAAATATCATTGTTAAAGATGAGTAGAATGTACTACGCTCAGGGTGTCATTACGCACAAAAGAATCCACAATTTCCAAGATTGTAGCTAAAATGCGATTTTTATATTAAAACAAACAGCTTTGCTTTGAAATGTTTAAATCTGGTTACGTTGTAAAAAAAACGTGGAAATATCACGACCATGCGGACAACCCAACTTAACGTAGCAACACACACTTAACGTAGCAACACACACTTAACGTAGCAACACACACTTAACGTAGCAACACACACTTAACGTAGCAACACACACTTAACGTAGCAACACACACTTAACGTAGCAACACGCACTTAACGTAGCAACACGCACTTAACGTAGCAACACACACTTAACGTAGCAACACACACTTAACGTAGCAACACACACTTAATGTAGCAACACACACTTAACGTCTAATGAAGTGCGGATGGTGAAGAGAACTATAAGTAAAAGTAAGTCAAGTACCCACGTCACGCCAAGTGGCGTATAGGGAATATGGTGTTAGTGGCCATACATTTTATAGACTCTCGGCACATGATTTTTGGGGTAATGTGGTCGGTATTACGCCCGTACCGCTTTGCATTCCCAGAAAAAAATCCGGTACCCATTAAAGGCTTTGTGGAACCGGAAGCCGTCGGTTGGGATCGACAGAAAGAGGTCAAGCAAAATGTCACCAGTAAAATCGTTCCCTTGGAGACGAGGTTCACAACCCGCTTAGGGCTAGAAACTGTGACCCTAGCTACGTGTATCTCGATACAGGCGGTCGGTCATTTGGTCAACATTGCTGGATCGATAGTTACTTTCTTATTCTGGGCAATATAGTGAGTGGAGAATAACAGATCAGAAATTGAAAGTTAATGTAGTGTGATATATTTATTTCTAAGCCTGTCAAATAACTATTATATATATATATAATCATCAAGTCGCATGTGCTTTGCAGAACGTACATTCACCACTGTGCCCGTATGAAAAAATCTCTAGCCAAATCTCCCACTTCTGTTCTCATGTTCAATGTCTCATTGACGTCTTGAAACCAACTTCGTCTTGGTGTACACTTATCATAATTTCCGGGAACCATTCCTTCCATTATTGTTCTTTACATCCCGTTGTGTTTTGGGCGAGACAGATGATTTCCATCTCCTCTGTAGAATGGTGATGATCTTTATAAGCCAGTTATTTCTAATGTTCGAGTTTTTTTTATATATATTAATTGCTCTATTTTATTATCTGAAAAATATACTAACATCAAAACAAATAACAGTAGGGCTGAAACTAAGAATAGCAAAATGTTACATCTTCTCAATATTCCTGTATGGTGCAGAAACATGGACATTAGACAAGAAAACAGAACAGAAAATTGAAGCCTTTGAAATGTGGATTTATAGAAGAATAGGTAGAATTGGATGGAAAGAAAAGAAAACAAACAATGAAGTTTTAAAACAACTGAAAATAAAAGAGAACTTCTAAATACAATTAAGACAAGACAAATGAAATTTTGAGGGCACGTTAAAAGACACACCAGCCTACTAAAAGTAGTATTGGAAGGGAAAATACAAGGTAAAAGAGGCAGAGGCAGACCAAGACTAACATGGATGAGTAACATCAAAAGATGGACAAGTCAGTCTGTGACAACCTGCACCATCAAAGCAAGAAATAAGAGTGGAATGGCGATCCATGGTAGCCAACCTTCTTTGCGGAGACGACACTCGATGATGATTTTATTATCTAAGGCACGTTATACAATATATATGTATATATAGCTCATGTATAAAACAAAAACCATCTTTGTGAAATTCAAATTCGCGACTCCAATTCTTTCCTATTGACAGATGGTCTCAGCAAAGACCAAGAGATCAGTGGCACAAGCTGCAGTCATAAGACGTAGTTATTTGAAAGTTCTTTCTTTCTTTCTTTTCTTTCTTTCTTTCTTTTTTTCTTTCTTTCTTTCTTTCTTTTTTTATTTCTTTCTTTCTGTTTCTTTCTTTCTTTCTTTCTTTTTTTTCTTTCTTTGTTTTTTTTCTTTCTTTCTTTCTTTTTCTTTCTTTCTTTCTTTGTTTCTTTCTTTCTTTCTTTCTTTCTTTCTTTTTTTCTTTCTTTCTTTCTGTTTTTTTCTTTCTTTCTTTCTTTCTTTTTTTCTTTCTTTGTTTCTTTTTCTTTCTTTCTTTCTTTCTTTTTTTCTTTCAATCTTTCCTTTCTTTCTTTTTTTCTTTCTTTCTTTCTTTCATTTTCTCTTGTACCCGTCCGGGTGTCCATGGAGATACAAAGTTCTGGTTCTCGTGCTATTGGTGGCTTCACTCATTGTCAAATGATGTTGTAACGTTTCTTTGATGTTGTCTGTCCATCTTACTCTGGGTCTATCTCCTGCTTTTCTCCCTTCTTCTCTTGTAATATTTGCTTTGTATGGTAAGGCATTCTTTCTAGATGGGCAAACCAGTTTATTTGTTGTTTCTGTCCAAAGCTTAGAATTGATTCACTGCCTTCTCATTCTCTTATAATATCATTTCTGATACTCTCTTTTCTGGTCACTCCAAGTTCTTTTATCAGATATCCCATCTCTGTATTGACAAGCTATCTTTTATGCTTAGTCGTAAGTGACCATGTTTGGCATTGGTAGCACAATATTGGAATGATTGTACTCTGTATGTGAAGGTTTTTAGTGGTAATATATATTGCTTTGTGCTGAAGCATAGGGGATAGCTGACCAAATTTGGTTTTGTCATGTTTTATCCGATGTCTATTTCTTTATCGATTTTACAATCTTTAGAGAACGTTAATCCCAGGTATTTACCGCTGGTTGCTTGTTTTGTAACTTGGTTGTTCTATAACTGTGTTTAATGTCTTCCTATTGATATGAATTTTTATGACTGTTTTTAGCACTTTAGCACTATTATCATATTTTTCAATTAGTATTCTATAATTTTGAAGCAGTAATGTTGAACTTAGAACATAGAATTATGGAAATGTACCAGTCAAACACCAGTGGATAAAGAGATACAGCGAAGACGATGGCGCTGGATAGGACACCCACTACGGAAGCCAACTGAGAGTATTACACAACAGGCCCTTTTTTGGAATCCACAGGGGAAAAGACAAAGAGGAAGACCAAGGAATTCTTGGAGAAGACAGATAGAAGCAGCGATAAAGATGATGAGGAAGACATGGAATGATCTTTAAAAAAATGGAAAAAAACAGAACGACTTGGAAAGTGTTTGTTGAAAACCTATGCTCCACTGGGAGCTAAAAAGATAGAAGAAGAAGAAGAATGTTGAACTTTCTTTCATTGAAAGCCTAATAGCAAAAAGTAGTTCAATTATATCTTCACACTGTAACTTGGCTTCCTTACATATTTGGTCAATGTAAGTGATAAACAAGAGTGGCGACAACACACAGCCTTGTCTTACTCCATATATTACTGCGAGTGGTTTTGATGTCTCTTTATTCGCTCTAATCGCACTTCTGTAAGTAAAGTAAAGAGTAAAGAGCCCCGTCACAGGAAGTGGCGTATAGGTAATATGGTGTTAGTGACCATAATTTTTACAGACCTTCAGAACATGATTTTTGGGGTAATGTGGTCGGTATTACGCCCGTGCCGCTTTACTTTCCCGGAAAAAAATCCGGTACCCATTTAATGAAAATCCGGAAGCCGTCCTTTGGGATCGAACCCAACTTCTTGTCCTTTGTAGTCCAATTCACTAACCGCTGAACTATCACGGTTGCCATCGCACTTCTGTAGTTACTATATAAGCTCTTGCAATATCGAATAAGGTGATAATTTACTCTGTAATGAGCCAAATCTTTCTATAATACATTCCTATCCACCATATCGAAAGTAAGTAAAAGTAAATTACCCCCGTCACGGGAAGTGGCGTATAGGGAATATAGTGTTAGTGATCATAAATTTTACAGATTTTCAACACATGATTTTGGGGTAATGTGGTCGGTATTACGCCCGTGCCGCTTTACTTGAATTTTGCCTTTTTAAATGGTGAGTTGATTACAACAAATGTGGGTATTGTAGAATCCTAAAATTTAGGACAAGCAAGAAAATCATATTTTTAAATACCTCAAATAAGCAAGAATCTTTTTCTAAATGCATGACAGTAGGGCAAAAAATCAGACTGAAGGTCTGTGAAAAAATAAGATTTCACGAAAAAGAATTACAGAAATTCATCAGTGTCCGATATAATTAATAAACTCTGTGGGCACGAATTTCTGAACGAACTGTAGTCTCATGTTCGACATTACACGGGTTCGAATCCCCTCTTGAACAGTATTCTTCATTTTTTAAATTAAATTACCTATGAACTCAGTGTAGACAGCGTCGACTGAAAGTATGGTATAGGTGAGATAGAATGCCTAGTCAAGATTGAGGCGGATGATAAGACGTAGTCTCCAAATTATAGATAACAAGTAAAGCACTTAGACAACTCTGTTGCTGCCTGAAAATAAGAGAAAATGCACATACATGCACTTTACACCGCCTTCACATACATTCATATACATAGGAATATGTATATATGTGTGTACATTAAACATGTACAACATATATAACATACGCTAATATACATTTGCATCAAAACACATTACATAAATAATTGAACATAATGAAATACATACAGATTCACGCCATTTAAAAACATATCTCAAAAAGACATCAGCAAATTCATGCTATCTTGCCTGTCCTACACTTGTCGTCCTGACAAGCTCGGAGAAGAAAATCGATGATTGTCATCCCTGTTTTTCTGTCATCATTAAGGCATTCTTCCCAAGACCTTCACCTTTAACGCTTTCGCGGAAATTAGAGATATTTCTGTCTAGCTACTTCACCCACCCCTTTTGCCCTTTTAAAAGTAGGAACCAAATTTAGAAACGGCCAAAATAGAAATGTTGCCAATTTTGGCTTCAGAAAATAATGTTTCGTGACAGTTGTCAGTGAAGAAAATGATAAGGAATATAAATTGTTGCTGGTTTATAAGCACAAGTGATATTTGCTTGAGTTTATAGTGTAGGTTTATCTTATTTAGAAAATTGTTAACAGCTAAATCAATGAAGAACAGCGAGAACCAATGTTGGCAAATGGGGAAATATTTCAGAAAATAATCCAGAACTAATGAAGCTATTTATTCTTCTGTGTTACGGTTGATATAAAAGTAAAAAAGGAAAAAGCCCCGTCACGTCAAGTGGCGTATAGGGAAGATGGTGTTAGTGACCATAATTAACAAGACAGATGCGATTTTTGGGCCATGTTGAAAGATACAACAGCCTACTAAAAGTAATCTTGGTGGGGAAAATACAAGGTAAAAGAGGCAGACCAAAAGACTAACATGGACGAGTAACATCAAAAGATGGACAAATCAGCCTCTGACAACCTGCACCATCGAAGCAAGAGTCAGCAGAATGGCGGTCTATGGTAGCCAACCTTCGTTGCGGAGATGGCACTCGATGATGATGATGACCATAAATTTTACAGACCTTCGGCACGTGATTTTTTGGGGTAATGTGGTCGTATTACGCCCATGCCGTTTTACTTTTCCAGAAAAAAATCCGGTACCCACTTAAGGCTGGGTGAACCTGGCAGCCGTCGGTTGGGATCGAAACCTGGCCTCATGTCCTTTGTAGTCCAGTTTACTATTCCGGTTGATATGTTAGAGTATAAAGGGACATCATTTCTTCCCATCAGGTGCTTGAACAAGCGATGAAACAAAGCATGCTATAAGGTAACGCAGTGGTTGTAGCCAGGTGTGTAACTTGATTCAGAAATGGTAAGTTTGAATCCAATGGCACAAGGCACGGAGATTTCGATTGTAGAAAAAAATTATTAAGTCATACATCTTATACAAGTATTGAGCTATTTGCGGGTCATCACCATTGCACTCCGAACATATCCATAGGTGGTCAGATCCCTTCCTCAGCAAGTCCCGCAATGTCCAGCGACTGACGACTCCAGTTCTGTGTTGATTGATAAGTCTTCTTACACGCCCACTAAGTTTCTCATTTCTGGCTGTGCCCATCTTAACTCCCACCTCTTTCATCCAAAGGAGTGACGTTATACAAATATATTCATTCCAACATTGTGCTACCATGCCAAACATGGTCACTTATGAATAAATAGAAAAGAAAACTTGTCACCACAAAGATGTCTGAGAAAAATGATGGAAGCGACCAGAAAAGACAGAATCAGAAATTATATTATAGGAGAGCGAGAAGGCATTGAATCAATCAACGTCGTTCGAATCTGTGTCGTCTACTAATCACGTAAAGCTTCTAACATACCATTTTTTCTTTTTTTTTTCAATTTTTCCTTCCATTGAATCAATTCTAAGATACATACAGAAACAATTTTCAAATTAAAATGAACCAAATTGCATGAACAGTGAAGATAACTACATTCCTACTAATGTTATTATTACACTGCAGTCTGTCCAGTCGAGGGCGATTAGCATGAAACCCGATTGTTTCTCGTTATTTAATTACGTTGACAAAGGAGAGTCAGCTAGCAAACATGCCATTGTCACAACATGATTCAAAGCTGATCAAGACCTCGCTTAAATTCTCAGAGTATAAAAAAAAAGTAAAGTGCCCCGTCGCACCAAGTAGCGTATATGGAATAAGGTGTTAGTCACCATAAATTTTACAGAGGTTCAGCACATGAATTTTGGGGTAATGTAGACGATATTACGCCCGTGCCGCTTTACTTTCCCAGAAAAAAATCCGGTACCCATTAAAGGCTGTGTGAACCCACAAGCCGTCGGTTGGGATGGAACCCTACCTCTTGTCCTTTGTAGTCCTGTTTACTAACCACTAATCTATCGCGGCTCCACTTCCCAGAGTGGCTTCATTGAAATAGTCTGCTTTAAAATAGGCTTGGTAGCAAAGCGACTATTCCGGCAGTCAGTGCAATATATTGACATAGAAGACACAGTACCGAACTATCTCTAGGGTCAACTAACTTCAGCTTCTCTAGCAGAGCCCTTAATCTTGACATCAATAATGTGGAATACACTGACAATGTATTAATTTTTGTCTTAAGACTTCAAGAACTTCTCGTGGTAGTATACACGGTAGCGTGGCCGAGCGGTCTAAGCCGCCGGTTTAAGTAGACGTCTCATCGGAGACGTGGGTTCAAATCCCGTTGCCAATTTTTTTTTTTTTTGGGGGGGGGGGGGGGTGGAGGGGTCTCGGTAGCCTAGTTTAGAAAACCACCCGACGTTCGGACAACCCGTGTACGATTCCCGCTGGGAACAGTGTGAGGTGTACTCGTGGTTGAAAAAAATTACCCCCACGGTCGACCCAGCCGTTGGCAGAAATGGGTACCAGGGTATTACCCTGGGAAGGTGAGGAATGTCGCCTCGCATCGTGAGTTTCGATCCTTGAAGCGACACTATCCAGAAGTCTCCGGACATTTCTGTTTAGGCGGCCGAGCACAAATGGATGGAAACTCGCGTGCGACTCGTACTTTACCTTTACCTATCTTTTTTTCTTTTTCTTCTTTCCTTCCTTATCTGCCTTTCAGCGTCGAGGGGAGATATAATTTGCGGTCTTTTGCTCTTCTGTTCGTTTCTGCTGTTGTTATGTTTCCTGGTGCTTCTAATATTCCATCGATCCATCTTTT
The DNA here is from genome assembly GCA_032433765.1 of Megaustenia siamemsis. Classification (NCBI taxonomy): domain Eukaryota; kingdom Metazoa; phylum Mollusca; class Gastropoda; order Stylommatophora; family Ariophantidae; genus Megaustenia; species Megaustenia siamemsis. The sequence goes on along the minus strand of JAVIAB010000001.1, from coordinate 34,008,983 downwards.
TCGTGGTCGACCCTTGGGTGTGGTATTCTCGCAACGTTTATTGAGGGCTCGTTGTGTTGTATTTTGATTACTCTGTCTTGTCACATGGCCAAACCATTTTATCTGTTGTTTCTTTATATATTTATTCTATGGCGGGGGCTATTCCTAGTTTTTTTTTGTTTTTAGTTCTTCATTTCTGATCTTATCTCTCAGATTGTTGTCTGTCATTCGTCTGACACATTTCATCACACAAATACATATTTAATTACTAAATTGTCAAGTTTGTAATGTCTTTTAGCATGGGTTATTGAGTTGCTGGGAATAACAGTAGCATGTACAATACAGTCCTACATGGAAATCTAAATTCTGAGCAATAATTCTCAACTATTGCACTAAAATAAAAAAAAATAAAAAAAAATCTAAGAAAAGATAATCAGACAAAGCGGTCAATGGCTGACATGCGATATAGCGCCCTCTAAGGCAACAAAAGATCCGAGCCACATGTTGAAGAAGAGAGACTTTCCGTCATGAAGTAACATTTTGAATTTTAGTTTCTCCTCTTGCTCTACAATAGGTGTCGATGAAAACATGGCTACTAAAGCCGTTAAGGTAACTTTGTTAAGACAAGACAGCGTTCTTACGAATAGACTTAATGAGCGACTATAAGGGCAATAGAAGCAAGATAAAGAGTTCTTAAATGTTATGTAGAGCCAGTCTTAACATATGGACGTGATTCATGGAAAATTGGACAACAGACAAAAAATCACTGTAGTCTGTAGAAATGTGGTTTTTACATAAGAACGTTGAGAATGCCATTGACAGCTAAGAAGAGTAATGAAAGCGACCTGAAAGAGGTCAAAGCAAAAGAAGAGCTATTATAAAATCCAATATTAGGAAGAAACAATCATCGTTTTTTGGCCATGAAAAGAAAAGGGAACAGCAGAAGGTCAACAAAAGAAATGATAAATAACTGTCGAGATCGAAAGTTGTGAAGAGACATGATCAGCTACGCCACTCGGCAAGGTACTTAATGATGATGATGTTAAGGATAAAACGATCCCTGAGGTTGCTGCTGCCTGAAAACGTGGCATCTATCTATCTATCTATCTATCTATCTATCTATCTATCTATCTATCTATCTATCTATCTATCTATCTATCTATCTATCTATCTATCTATCTATCTATCTATCTATCTATCTATCTATCTATCTATCTATCTATCTATCTATCTATCTATCTATCTATCTATCTATCTATCTATCTATCTATCTATCTATCTATCTATCTATCTATCTATCTATCTATCTATCTATCTACCTACCTACCTACCTACCTACCTACCTACCTACCTACCTACCTACCTACCTACCTACCTACCTACCTACCTACCTACCTACCTATCTATCTATCTATCTATCTATCTATCTATCTATCTATCTATCTATCTATCTATCTATCTATCTATCTATCTATCTATCTATCTATCTATCTATCTATCTGTCTATCTTTCGTTCGCCAGAAGTATTGTCTATAACTGCAATGTCGTTATTCTAGAACTGTGTTACAACATGTTTACGTTTGTCCATATTTTATCTTCTGAATGGAACCGTTGATTTGTTCAGTTTTGTCTTAGAAACCCGAAGCATCCGATTTTAAATTGGGCATGAATGAGTTGATCCGTAACCTGTTGCTAAAGATGACATTTGTTTTGCAGTAAGTGGTGTTATTGCTTTAGAATGCAGTAATTGAATCGTCTTCTCTTTTTTCCTAACCTAAAATATCTTGATAGTTAACTATTTCTCTACCATAAGCGCTTCAGATTTTATTACCTTCTACTTCACCTATTTTTTGTTTTCAATGTCATAATTTCATGGTCACTTACTTATAATTTCTCTGGCTTTCGTGATTTCTAATTCATCTTTAATTGCTTCATATTTCAAGGTTTCTTCTTCTGTCATGAATTTCTATAGTTTTCATTATTTCAACTCCATCCACATATTCTCTAAATCTTTTATTTCTAATACACCCATAATTCCTTTAGATTTTATGATCATGACTTTTCCCAATTTTCGTCATATTTCATTACTTTTACTCCATAATGATACCTTCGACATCAAGACCCGTACTCCATCAGTTATATATATATATATAATCATGACTGAAACACACAGCAGCCTTAATAAGAGAGTTCAGAATCCTAGTCCGAATGAGCCATAGAGGAGAAGAAGAAGAAATGTAAAAGATTTCATGATTTCCACTACAGTCATAATCGCTTCTCACTTATTGATTTATTCTCCAACTATCATCATCATCATCATAAAGTACCGGGCCTACTGGCGTAGGTGATAATGTCTCTCCACAACTTTCGATCTCGGCAGTTATTTATCATTTCTGTTGTTGACCTTCTGCCAAGCCATTCTCTTTAGCTGTCTGGTATTTTTCTCTTTGCTTCCCTCTATCTCTTCGTCCCTCAATTTTTCCAGTTGTTACAATATATTCCAGTTGTTCTCTTCTCATTACATGGTCTAACAATGATGATTGTTTCTTCCTAATATTGGAAATTAGCTCTCTTTTTGCTTTGACCTCTCTCAGAACATCTTCATTACTCTTCTTAGCTGTCCATGGTACTCTCAACATTCTTCTGTAAAACCACATTTTTACAGACTCCAGTGATTTTCTTGTCTGTTGTCCTATTGTCCATGATTCGCATCCATATGTTAAGACTAGCTCTACATAACATATATATCTCTCCAACAATACCTATTTTATATTCCATGATTCCACCATAAGCAAATGCTCTAGTAAAGTGAACAAGTATGTAAAGGTTCCCTTTACGCTTCGATAGACGTACGGGAAATGTTGTAGCGACCATTTTCTCCATCACCACCAACCGTTTTTATGTGATGTGGTGTGGTATCACGCCAGTCCACCTTTACTTCCAAGAAACATTTCTAATACCCATTTTTAGAGGCAGGGTGAACCCCAAAGCCTTGTCGGTCCGAAAAAAAAATCCGTAACTTATGATTTCTAAAAACCTGATCTCTTTTGATCAGGAAGCTAATAACATTTGGAAAATTTCAACAGTATTTAACAAACGGTTTCTGAGCAATAGCGTTTTGATGTTGGGCAAGTGATTTGAAACGAGCTATAGTACACTAACCACTCAGCCACGTAGGCTCCATCATAATGCACATATTTAGCTTTATCATGATATCTTTCATGTGTTTCTTTTAATTTTTTAAACTTTTTTTGAAATGTTTATTTTACTACCTTCGTTTTAACACCGGTGTTGATGTTGCAACATTATTTCTTCTGTTGCGTTTCTTGCTCGTGTAAGAAAGAAAGAAAACAAAACGAGGCTCAAACTTTAAAGTAATAAAATCTATTTATTTCTCACTTGTAAATGCTCAATAGTCCGTTTCAAAACTCGTGAACCCAAACTGGATCTAATATCTCGAAAATATCCCCGTACGGATTGCCATAACATTTTGCATGCAGTCTTAGATTTGCAATGACATTATGATTTTATAATTTACAATAGCGCAGGTGCTGCAGTTTTCTTACAGCAGCAGCTTTCTTTCATCTTCGTCGGCATAATAATTATTGTTTCTCTACAAAATATGGTAACATCTGAAGGAAGATGCACCACATAAATAACAAGCAAAATAGCACAGGCCAAAGTAGCATTTCAAAAAAAGAGAAGCTTCTTGTGCAATAAGTCTATATAAAAATAAGTGTGGAAAAGAGTTCATCGGTGCTATATTTAGTAGGTTCTGAACTAATGGCAGCCAAGCATGGACAAAACACAAACACATTTTTTTTTTAAACTTTTAGAGATGGGACTTCTCAGAATAATGCTCAGAGTTCCCTGGACAGCTAAAACGACCAACGAGGAAATTCTCAAAGAGGCTGACATTAAAAGAGAGCTCCTAAAAGAAACGTGACAAAAAAAAATACAACCGACATTTTGTGGGTACATCATTAGTAGAGGGAAGTTGGAATACTTTATTACAAGTGGAAAAATACAACCGACATTTTGTGGGTACATCATTAGTAGAGGGAAGTTGGAATACTTTATTACAAGTGGAAAAATACAGAGAAAGAAAGATCGCGGGAGACGAAGAGAGAAGATAAAAGATAGCTTGGTGTCGTAGAACATTAAACAGACATTATCAGTGTGAATACAATTCACTGTGGACAGAACATTGCTGAATGACATCACCGTCTATGCCAATGGTTATGGCACATGATGATGTCAAAATATAATTTACATTGATTGATCAAATTGCTCACTTGTGATGAACTTCTGACGTATCCTAAATTTTGAGGACACTTCTATATTTAATTTTTTACATTCAGAGTTGGACAAGTCTAGCATATTAATGACTGTGCTCGGCTGAACAATCCACACACCGTCCTTTTCCTAATATTCTTCGTCCTCATGTAAGACATAGACTTCACATTTCGCCCACTAATCTTTGTCTCTGCGAGAGCGAAATTTGTAAGTGACTAAATATCACGTAATTTGAAGGTTTTATTTTCAGTTCCTACTTGTTCCTTTAAAGAAACATCATACGATCTTTAATAGAAAGAGCCATACATGTGAAAACAGATCTATACCTATGTTTCATACATTATATCAAAGTATTTGACAAAGTAAAGCACCAATAAATAATCACAATTTTAGAAAGCATAAACGTAGACAGCAAATATCTAAGAATAATAAAAAAAAAAACATGTACTGGCAACAAATAGCGGCCATAAGAACTGGAAATCAATTGGGAATGTTTCCACAAATAAAACAGGGTGTTGGTCAAGGTTGTGTGCTGTCACCAGATTTGTTTAATATTTATAGTGAGATTATTTTAAGATCCATAATGGGTATGCCTGGAATAATAATCGGAGATCATAATATAAATAATCTAAGGTATGCTGATGATACAGTCTTAATCGCTAAGAGTGAAAACGAGTTACAAGAAATGTTAGTCATTATAGTGAAAAAAAGCAAAAATAAAGGACTCAGCCTTAATAGTAAAAAGACAGAAGTAATAGTAACAACAAAGAAAAAGACATCACCTCAGTGCAAAATAAAGACAATTGGAGCAATATTAAAACAGATAAATGAATTGAAATATTTGGGAACTTTGTTAACCTCAGACGGAAGATGTACAAAAGAGGTGAGATGCAGAATGGCTCAGGCAAAAGCAGCGTTCTAGAAAATGAGGAAGATACAAAGCAATCAATTTTTGACAATAGAAACAAGAAAAAGAGTTCTTAAATGTTATGTAGAGCCAGTCTTGACATATGGACGTGAATCATGGACAATAGGACAACAGACAAGAAAATCACTGGAGTCTGTAGAAATGTGGTTTTATAGAAGAATGTTGAGAATACCACGGACAGCTAAGAGTAATGAAAACGTTCTGAAAGAGGCCAAGGCAAAAATAGAGCTAATTTCCAATATTAGGAAGAAACAATCATCATTTTTTGGCCATGTAATGAGAAGAGAACAACTGGAATATATTGTAACAACTGAGAAAATTGAGGGACGAAGAAATAGAGGGAAACAAAGAGAAAAGATACCAGACAGCTTAAAAGAATGGCTTGGCAAAAGGTCAACAATAGAAATGATAAATAACTGTCGAGATGGTTCACCCAGCCTTTAATGGATACTGGATTTTTTTCTGGGAAAGTAAAGCGGCACGGGCGTAATACCGACCACATTACCCCAAAAATCATGTGCCGAAGGTCTGTAAAATTTATGGTCACTAACTCCATATTCCCTATACTCCACTTGGCGTGACGGGGGTACTTTGTTTTAGAGGTAAAGGCATCAAGATGCACCAAGATGCGTAGAGATGCGAAGTTGCTGTAAAGCTGATGATAATAGCAATACTAAACGTATTTTTATTTTTTAGTATTGCATTTGTACTTTTTTTTACTTTCTATTCTATTCTATTCTATTCTATTCTATTCTATTCTATTCTATTCTATTCTATTCTATTCTATTCTATTCTATTCTATTGAACCAGTTTGATTGAAGTCAAGGATTTCCCATAATTCGGTAAATTCCGCTGACACGGTCACTCTGTGCACGTCCTACTTGACTGACAAGCGACGATTCCAAACCTCCTTAGTCGCCTCTTACGACATGCGCGGCAGGTAGCAGTGGCTCTATTCTTTTCTGCCCTCACTGTGGAGGTCCGCTACCGCTTGCGCAACTACGTTGTGGTATTATTCAATGGCCATTACCAGACATGAGGCTCGATCTAGCGATAGAACATTTTTTTTTCTCTTTTCAATTCACTTTCTAAATATATGATCGCTCATCTCTGAGTGATTTATCTATCCTTCGTTCGCCTGAAGTATTGTCTATATGTGCAATGTCGTTTGCCGTATGAATGCTGTCTTTTGCAATTCCTGCAGTGGCCCATATAGTTTTATCTGTAGTTTTGTATCTATGGGCCATCACAGTGCAGTTTTGGAATATGTTTTCAGCAGTCCGGAGCGCCTGTCCACATGTACAAGTAGTTGATGTGCCACTCTTGAATTTTGTATACATGTGACTGTGGAGTCGATTGTGTCCCGTTCTGAGGCGCATAATGATAACTTGTTCCCATCTAATCAAATTATGAAAGGCATCCTGATTTGATGGGAGCCGCGATAGCTCAGTGCTTAGTGAACTGGACTACAAAGGACAAGAGGTAGGGTTCGATCCCAACCGATGGCTTCCGGGTTCACCCAGCCTTAAATGGGTACCGGATTTTTGTGGGAAAGTAAAGCGGCACGGGCGTAATACCGACCACATTACCCCAGAAATCATGTGCCGAAGGTCTGTAAAATTTATGGTCACTAATACCATGTTCCCTATACGCCACTTGGGGTGACGGGGGTACTTTCCTTTTTTTTTTACATCCTGATTTGCAGATCTCAAATGGGTGATAGTTCTGATTGTCTGTATACTTTGAAACAAAAACGAGTTTTGCATTTCCACCAGTCCATTATGTTTCCTACCTGCGTGTGCAACAATCAAACGTTGTCCTTTGTTGATATGTACCAATCTCTTAATCGTTTCATCTATAAGTGTCATCAATTTTCGCTTGCGTGGTGAACATTGATCCAAATTTCAGTAAAATAGACAATATTATAGTATTCTGTGCACCTTTCCTTGGCTTCACGTATATACTTGCTTCTCGTGGCTACTGCATGTGGCTACTGCATGTGACTACTGCATGTGACTACTGCATGTGACTACTGCATGTGACTACTGCATGTGGCTACTGCATGTGACTACTGCATGTGGCTACTGCATGTGGCTACTGCATGTGACTACTGCATGTGGCTACTGCATGTGGCTACTGCATGTGACTACTGCATGTGGAAACTGCATGTGGTTACTGCATGTGGTTACTGCTTGTGACTACTCACAAATTATTATTCTTCCACCAGCGTACTTTCTAAAAGTGAAACCCGCAGTCCTCAATTCTCAACAATGTAGATTTTGAAACGTCAATGCCGTTTTTAATTCTCAGCCAAATCTTCAGTTTCCTTAGTGTCAATGCCTCCTTTTGATAAAAAAAAATTGTACAAATTTCTCCTCGAGTAAGTTCTCTGTCAAAGCTGTCGAACATTTTACCCGTTCATTGCTTTTGTGTATTCATTTAACACGAATGTCCACATTCATGGACACCGCAATAAAATGACCATCGACTTAAACCCAACACAAAGATTGTTCTCTTCACTTGGTTTTGATATACAACCGGTAAAGACCACCGCATTGTCTTTCTGCAAGAAATATTGATACTTTTTCATCGCAATATTTTTAAGTGTAACGAATTTTATTTTTAGACTTAATGTAATTACTCCCAGCCCAGGGTGAGGTTAAATCTTTGAAATGAACTCGAGCGCACGGGAAGTTTATATTTCTCTATTCAGTTTAAGTGCGACGTGGTTCGTTCGCACGAATTACGCGAGACATTTGGGTAAATGAAGTTGTTTTTTTTTTTAAATTAATCGTGTAGTGTTAACCAGTACATTTAGTTTATAAATAACTAAAAATTTTAATTGACTCACACCATTACATGTATTTATTGTTATATACCGGAAATAAGTCAAAATACAACCACCTGTTTGTTTTAAATAATACATTTTTTCATAATAAAAAATTCAATAATTTCAGCCAAATTGTTTTTGAATTACATTTTGAAGATGAGCAAGACTTTCCAAACGGACTATTGCAGTCTCTGCGTGTTTCCTGTTCAGCCACTATACCTTGTATTGCTGACATCAGCAGTGCCCTCCGAGATGTGGGAAGAGCACAGGACTTCGACAACCACAAATCCACGTCACTCTTTCGGATGAAAGAGATGGGAGTTAAGATGGGCACAACCAGAAATGAGAAACTTAGAGGGTGTGTAAGAAGACTTATCAACCAATACAGAACTGGAGTCGTTAGTCGCTGGACACTGCGGGACTCGCTGAGGAAGGGATCTGAGCACCTATGGACATGTTCGGAGTGCAATGATGATGACCCGCAAATAACTTAATAACCTTGTATTGCTAAGGAGTGATGATTTCCTTCCATCTAGGTTTCTTCTCATAGCTTAGAGCGCGCATCACACATGAAGAATTTTTGGTGCAAGCAGGACTCCTTCGCTAATGGAAAGTGTTACCTGTAACACCAATTGTATCACTTGTAAACCAGCCACGGAAATGCTGTTGAACTTATATTACTTCAATATTTATTATATTATATTATATTATATTATATTATATTATATTATATTATATTATATTGTATTATATTATATTATATTATATTATATTATATTATATTATATTATATTATATTATATTATATTATATTATATTATATTATATTATATTATATTATATTATATTATATTAATACAAAATAAACTGAAAACAAAGTCAGTTGTGACTTACCGTGACTGTTAAACACCTACCACTTTTTGGGAAGGCTCTCCTGACCGTTTCGGTAAAACAATGGGTATAAGTAGCAGAATATCATTTGAAGTTTGGATAAAGTTGATATAGTTCTGTTGATTTAATAAAAAAACTCATTCTTCTATATTTTGGTATGTATAAAATGTGCGAGAATGCCCTGGCCAAGTGACGGATATACAATGAAGGATATAATCCTTCAGTTCTCTTGATGAACTGGAGAACACACTTCAGGATATCATTAAATATATATTGATGCCTGACACTCTCATCAACCACATGATTAACAAAATAACCCATGTAAAGCAAGCTATATGTCAGGTTGGAATACACGCACGAACTTTAAACAAAAAACATGTCTTTCATTTCCTTAGAGGGCTTCCCTAGACAGTGAAAATGAATTTGGGAATAATCAGAATTTGGATTTTGTCTGAAAAAAAACTATCTGGCCAGATTGTCGATTACGCTTGCAGATAGATTCCCTATCGATGACTAAACTAGATGTTGTTTTGTTGCAGTTTTCAGCAACATTATCACGAAACCAACATTCCTGTAATGATCTACATGAAACAACGAAGCGAGAAGCGGAAAATGATCATCGTTGAATTGATTCAATGATCTAAATTTTGTCTGACACTCGCTCTTTACTCTACATATATGTATGTTCATGATCTTTACTCTACAAATGTGTATGTACTTGCTCTTTACTCTACATATATGTATGTACTTGCTCTTTACTCTACATATATGCATGTACTTGCTCTTTATTCTACATATATGTATGTACTTGCTCTTTATTCTACATATATGTATGTACTTGCTGTTTACTCTACATATATGTAAGTACTTGCTCTTTATTCTACATATATGTATGTACTTGCTCTTTATTCTACATATATGTATGTACTTGCTCTTTACTCTACACATATGTATGTACTTGCTCTTTACTCTACACATATGTATGTACTTGCTGTTTACTCTACATATATGTATGTACTTGCTCTTTATTCTACATATATGTATGTACTTGCTCTTTATTCTACATATATGTATGTACTTGCTCTTTACTCTACATATATGTATGTACTTGCTCTTTACTCTACATATATGTATGTACTTGCTGTTTATTCTACATATATGTATGTACTTGCTCTTTACTCTACATATATGTATGTACTTGCTCTTTACTCTACACATATGTATGTACTTGCTCTTTATTCTACATATATGTATGTACTTGCTCTTTACTCTACACATATGTATGTACTTGCTGTTTACTCTACATATATGTATGTACTTGCTCTTTACTCTACATATATGTATGTACTTGCTCTTTACTCTACACATATGTATGTACTTGCTGTTTACTCTACACATATGTATGTACTTGCTCTTTACTCTACACGTATGTATGTACTTGCTCTTTACTCTACACATATGTATGTACTTGCTCTTTACTCTACACATATGTATGTACTTGCTGTTTACTCTACATATATGTATGTACTTGCTCTTTATTCTACATAAATGTATGTACTTGCTCTTTACTCTACATATATGTATGTACTTGCTCTTTACTCTACACATATGTATGTACTTGACAAAGCATTTTCGATACATTCATAATAAACATAGATTTTTTTGTAATTAATAAATTACAGTGAAAACTGTTTTTTTTTTTAATAACTAGGCGCTTTTCGTGGCAAGGCGCTGTGCCAAGGAGTACGGGTTCGATCCTGCTTAGGACCATATATTGTCTTTACTTTTTTCTGTTGTTGAATATTTGTAATTTTTTCTTAGTACCGGAAACATACTTCTTCCTCTGAATTGATTCGCTATTTCTTAACCAGCGTGTGGGTCTGTGTGGATGAGAGAGGGAAGAAGTATATTTTCTATTTAGAAAGGCAAGTTATTTTTCTATTCTTTGTGTACGAGGCGCTGCGTTTTCAATGGAAGTTTCATTTTTGTAAAAACTTGAATTACTTTATTACAGATGGTAAGCCATGGATAATCGGGATTCTTTTTAATTATCTGGGCACTTACAATAATAGTGGTGACAATCATATCATATTTTGGAATGTTAATTTAAAGAACATACTAATATCAAAACAAAAACACCAGGCTAAAATTAAGAATAGCAAAATGTTACATCTTCTCAATATTCCTATATGGTGCAGGAACATGGACATTAAATAAGAAAACAGAACAGAGAGTTGAAGCCTTTGAAATATGGATATATAGAAGAATAGGTAGAATTGGATGGAATGAAAAGAAAACAAAGATGAAGTCTTAAAACAACTAAAAATAAAAAGAGAACTACTAAACACAATTCAAACAAGACAAATGAGATTTTTGGGCCATGTTAAGACACAACAACCTACTAAAAGTAATCCTGGAGGGGAAAATACAAGGTAAAAGAGGCAGAGGCAGACCAAGACTAACATGGACGAGTAACATCAAAAGATGGACACATCAGCCTATGACAACCTGCACTATCGAAGCAAGAGACAGAGCAGAATGGCGCTCCATGGTAGCCAACCTTCGTTGCGGAGACGGCACTCGATGATGATAAATTTAACGGGCTTTGGGGAAAGTGATAATGTATGTAGATTCTCCTGCTTATTTCTAATAGAAATGTATCTCGCAGTCAGTGGCGTAGCGAGGTTGTTATCGTCCAGGGTAAGGCAAATATCTTTGTTGCCAGTGACCTGGACAATACAAGAATAAAGACTATCAGAACCTGGAGCAAGACAAATATATGGGCTGTAAAAACCTGGGACAAGGCAAATACCTGGGTTGCCAGTGACCGGGACAATACAAGAATATAGACTGTCAGAACCTGGGGCAAGACAAATATATGGGCTGTAAGAACCTGGGACAAGGCAAATACCTGGGTTGCCAGTGACCGGGACAATACAAGAATATAGACTGTCAGAACCTGGGGCAAGACAAATACATGGGCTGTAAGAACCTGGGACAAGACAAATACATGGGTTGTCAGAACCTGGGACAAGACAAATAAATGTGCTGTCAGAATGTGAGGGGACAAGACAAATATATGGGCTGTCAGAACATGAAGAGACAAGTCAAATACATGGGCTGTCAGAATGTGAGAAAACAAGTCAAATACATGGGCTGTCAGAACATGAAGAGAAAAGTCAGATACATGGGCTGTCAGAACATGAGTAGACAAGTCAAATGCATGGGCTGTCAGAACATGAGTAGACAAGTCAAATACATGGGCTGTCAGAACATGAGGAGACAAGTCAAATGCATGGGCTGTTAGAACATGAGGAGACAAGTGAAATACACGGGCTGTCAGAACATGAGGAGACATGTCAAATACATGGGCTGTCAGAACATGAGGAGACAAGTCAAATATATGGGCTATCAGAACATGAGAAGACAAGTCAAATACATGGGCTATCAGAACATGAGGAGACAAGTCAAATATATGGGCTGTCAGAACATGAGGAGACAAGTCAAATATATGGGCTGTCAGAACATGAGGAGACAAGTCAAATATATGGGCTGTGAGAACATGAGAAGACAAGTCAAATATATGGACTGTCAGAACATGAGGAGACAAGTCAAATATATGGGTTGTCAGAACATGAGGGGACAAGTCAAATATATGGGCTGTCAGAATGTGAGGAGACAAGGCAAATATATGGGCTGTCAGAATGTGAGGGGACACGTCAAACACATGGGCTATCAGAATGTGAGGGGACAAGACAAATATATGGGCTGTCAGAAGCTGGGACAATACAAATATATGGGCTGTCAGAATGTGAGGGGACAAGACAAATAATATGGGCTGTCAGAACGTGAGGGGACAAGACAAAGTAATATAGGCTGTCAGAAGCTGGGACAAGACAAATATATGGGCTGTCAGAATGTGAGGGGACAAGACAAATAATATGGGCTGTCAGAACGTGAGGGGACAAGACAAATAATATAGGCTGTCAGAACGTGAGGAGACAAGTCAAATATATGGACTGTCATAACCTTGGACAAGACTAATACCTGGGCTGTCACAACCTGGGACAAGACTAATACATGGGCTGTCAGAACCTGGGGAAAGACAAATATATGGGCTGTCAGAACCTGGGACAAGACAAATAAATGGTCTGTCAGATCGTGAGGGGACAAGACAAATACACGGCTGTCAGAACCTGGGCAATACAAATATTGAGATTTCTGGCCTGTAGTTTTTGTGTGTATTATTTTTTTTTCCTTAAAAAAAAAAAGAACTTCAGGTCAATAAGTCGGATAGACGGCAGGAACAGTTGAGGAAACTGCTTCGTATATGAGGAAACAGCAACATATGCAGTTTCATCAACGGTTCCTGCCGTCTATCCGACATATAGATCTGAAATTCTTTGTTTTATTAAGGAAAAAAATAATGCATATGTTGCAGCTTCCTCATATTCCAAGTCCGGTTTGCTGCCGGAGCTACTGAGTTGAGTGCTCTGTGTACACCGGGAGCGGTACCTTTCATCGGGATGGTGTTTCTATATTCAGATTGCTTACGATGAATGATGATATCGTATGATGAAGATAGTTCAGCTGCGTTCACTTTCGGTGCTGATACGCCTAATGTCTTTTGGCGGCTGTCGTGTTTGCTATGGTGGGCACTGCAGCTGCCTTTCTTTGGTTGAATACTCGATGAGATGTTAATTCGGATGATTCCACTGGCACGGGCGGTTTAGCAATTATGGATTTTCATTCGTTTGCTGTGATACCGGTTCCTTCGAATAACTACAACCATCACTATTCCTTCAAAATTTTGCACTCCTAAAAATTTTACGGGCGTCCAGCCAGTTCCCCTCCACGATACGTCACAGAGTAGTCACATACTGTATGTGATTATAGCTTAATTTGTATGTTTTTTTCCTCTCACAACCTATCGGCATTGGGCAAGATCAAGTGCTTAGTCCTTTCGAAGTCGGATGACAATGCAAGTTTAAATTGACCATTTAAAAGACCAAATGGCAAACTGAGAATGGAAAAGATAATGAAGTAAATAAGGCGACGTAGACACAACTTTAAACACGATGTGACATTGTTAAGAAATTTCATCCACTTTAAATGAGTTGATAGGTAAAAGGGAAACAGGTTTTTAGATATGAAATCCAAAGCAGTTTAATATGTGTTTTTTTCAGTATTGTATAAAAGAATGTTAAATTAAAAACGTACAAAAATCAAATAAATTTATTTGTGACTTTCTTTCTTTCTTTCTTTCTTTCTTTCTTTCTTTCTTTCTTTCTTTCTTTCTTTCTTTCTTTCTTTCTTTCTTTCTTTCTTTCTTTCTTTCTTTATTGATTTATTTCTTCTATCTTTTATTCATTCTTTCCTTTAATCTTTCTATATATATATATATATATATATATATATATATATATATATATCTTTTTTTCTTGCGTTCCATATTTCTTTCCTACAAAGAATGTGCCGATATCATAATAACATTTTACATTAATGATGCCATCATCATTGAGTGCAGTCTCCACATTAAATGTTGCCTAACATGGAGCGCCATTCCGTACTGTCTCTTGCTTTGATGGTGCAGTTTGTCAAAGATTGACTTGTCCATCTTTTGATGTTACTCGCCCAAGTTAGTCTTGATCTGTCTCTACCTCTTTTACCTTGTATTTTCTCTTCCAAGATTACTTTTAGTAGGCTGCTGTGCCATTTAACACGCTTCAAAAATCGAATTTTTCTTGTTTGAACTGTGTTTAGCAGTTCTCTTTTCATTTTAGTTGTTTTAAGACTTCATCGTTTGTTTTCTTTTATTTCCATGCAATTCTACCTAATCTTATATAAATACACATTTCACTGGTTTTAATTTTCTGTTCAATTGTCTTGTCTAATGTCCATGTATAAGCACCATACAGGTATTTTGAGAAGATTTGACATTTTTCTATTCCTAGTTTTAGCCCTGGTGTTATTTGTTTTGATGTTATTATATTTTTCATGGCATTAAAATGACGTTTTTCTCATTCCTAATTAATGATGTAAACCTATCAATTATTCTCTTTTTTTCTCATTTTTGATTAACAAATTCTAAGATCTAAAGTTTAAAATGTCCACCCAGCTTGATATGTCTTTACTTTAACAAGCACTTTCTAGTGAACTTTGTTCATGTCTGACCCTTTGAAAGGTACTTTTCGTTTTTACATTTTTCAGACAACGTTTGAAGACGGCTTTTTACGTCATCAATGTTTTTTTTTTTTCTGAAGGATGGGTTTATACTGAAATCGGCAACATACCAGAGGAGTTTGCGAGTTGGGACCGTCTGATTATATTTATAAACTAATGCACTTTTTGTGTCAGGCACGTTTAATCCGTCTTTGAAACGGGCTTTTTAATATTCGTCTTCTTCTTCTTGAGTTCGTCAGAATATTACTTATCTACGCTGTTCGCCCTTTTAAAGGACGTCATATTTCAGTTTCGTGGTGTTCAGCGTCTGAGTGGTCGTGAATGTGTTGTATCGCTAGTTAACTAAGAGTCGTAATATCTGCGCTGTTAAGCCTAACACATCTGTCTTTTTTCGACTTTTAAGTGGCAAGGGTTATTTAACATGCGCGAGTGCAAATACGACCTTCTGTTTTTTTTTCGCCGTATTTCCAGGAACAACTAGACACCGAATCTCACTACTTGGAGAGGGTTAGGCATCGGATCTCACTACTTGGAGAGGGCTAGACATCGGATCTCGCTACTTGGAGAGGGCTAGACATCGGATCTCACTACTTGGAGAGCGCTAGACATCGGATCTCATTACTTGGAGAGGGCTAGACATCGGATCTCACTACTTGGAGAGGGCTAGACATCGGATCTCACTTCTTGGATAGGGCTAGACATCGGATCTCACTGCCTCGGTAGGACTAGACATTGGATCTCACTACCCGGAGAGGGCTAGACATCGGATCTCACTAACAGGAGAGGGCTAGACATCGAATCTGACTACCAGGAGAGGACTAGACATCGGATATCACTACCCAGAGTGGGCTAGACGTCTGATCCCACTGCCCATAAAGGACTAGATGTCGGATCTCACTACCCGGAGAGGGCTAGACGTACGATCTCACTGCCAGAGAGGACTAGACATCGATTACACTACCCAGAGAGAACTAGATGTAGGATTTCATTACCCAGAGAGGGCTAGATGTCGGATCTCACTACCCAGAGAAGGCTAGATGTCGGATCTCACTATACAGAGAGGACTAGATGTGTGATCTCACTACACGGAGAGGGCTAGACATCGAATCTTTTAGTATCCGGAGAGGGTTAGATGTCTGATCTTACTACCCAGAGAGGACTAGACATCGGATATAACTACCCAGTGATGGGCTAGACGTCGGATCTCACTAGCCAGAGAGAGCTAGACATCGGATATCATTACCCAGTGAGGGCTAGACGTCTGATCTCACTACCCAAAAGGGCTAGACATCGGATATCACTACCCAGAAAGGGCTAGACATCGGATATCACTACCCAAAGACGAGTGAGGGTAAAGCCACGAGGAAACCACAGATTCGAAGTGAAAAAAAAACTCTCCACCTGTATCATGATTAGAGCCCAGGGCCGCCCTGTCCAAAGGTCGATGTGCTACGTCTAGACCACCCAGTCCTCCCCAAAAGATAATAAATTGGCGTATTTGCACTTAGATATGAATATCAAAAAGACTAAAATTATGATTATAAACAGAAAATACTCAAAAACCACAAGTGACTATCAAAATTGAAGGAATAGACCTGGAAACAGTTCAGAACTACAACTATCTTGGACATTACTTCCGTTGTAAAGATGGTGGATCCAGGTTACGTTCTCTCGGTCGCTGCAGAAAGTGCATTCGGGATCTGATTAATTTCGGTTCTCCATTGCACTTGTCTGCGTTAAAGTAAAATTGATGATCTACTTATTACATCTGCGCCGCTAAAGCGAAGTCGTACGCCGGCAACAGTCCCTTTTTGACAAATCAAGTGTTGTGAATGCGACCTTCCACCGTCTAGACTTGTTCTGCGCTTTACGTCACATTGGTGCTGTTCATGACCGTTGTTGCAATTCCTTGACGCAAGTTATTTCCATGTTACTCGTTAATGTAAACTACTTTGTCAGCCGCAGTTTTATCTCTTTAGGCAATTTGCACCGTGTTTTGTTCGTCGTTGGCTGCTTTCACTAGAGCAATCAGGAATCTAAAGTTAGCGAAACTGTGTGTACGACATTGTTGTGTGCTACGTCATCGTAATGGCTCATCGTACATCCCTAGACCGGCCGTTCGCTAATCTTACGGTCTGTTGTTTGATGTGCGACGAGGATGATCTGACGGGAAGGTCCCAGGATCGATCCCCAGCCATAAAAAAGTAAAGTAAAGTGTCCCCGTCACGCCAAGTGGCGTATAGGGAATATGGTGTTAGTGACCATAAATTTTACAGACCTTCGGCGCACGATTTTGGGGGTAATATGGTCGGTGTTACGCCGGTGCCGCTTTACCTTCCCAGAAATAAATCCGGTACCGATTGATCCCCAGCCATGCTATGTGAATTTTTCTTTGAACTGGCTTTTTTTTCGGGGTTTTGCCATCCCTCAGTTTCTGGGTGGTGGGCCCCGATGTTAGGTTTACTCTGAAAACGAGGAAAAATACAGGAGGTCTCGTGGCCTTCTAAGCAAGTTTTGAATTCCTTGGCAATTAACTTTTGACACGAGTATGATGCCGCCGGGGCAAACATTATTAAACTCTAAAGAAACACACACACCCATGCCCAAGACAGACGTGTCGAGCCGTAAGATGCAGATGGCACGGTTTTCTGTAAACTATAGCTTGTTTCATAACTCGTGCCCAACTTTTAAAATCGATAGCTTTTTAACCGCTTGTTGTAAGTTGTTCAAAATTTGCATGTAAAGTTATAATGATTAGAACCCAACAGGGAATTAATTTCATTTAAAAAAAAACATTTGGTTATTATTGTTGCTTATTTGATTTATATAAATTTATAACGACCCATTGATGTAGTCAAAACTTAATGTTTACAGTATTTTAAGTTACAAATAGCGAGTAAAAATCCATACACGGTAAAATTGACGTGTTTGCACGCTTTCGCCGTGGTTTTGTGACACAATTAGACAATTGAGAAATTGTGTGTTCCATTTCCGTTCTTTCAGAGGTGTAGACGTGAAACGATAACATTTATCATGAGTCTTAAAATGAAATTCTGCAGTTTACAAAACATCGCAATAAAAATGTATGACTATTTTTTGCAAAGAGGCTAAACGAGGAAGATTATTTCATTCTTTAGAAAACCCTGAGAATAGGACAAGACACATTTTGGATTTATCTAAACGGTCATTTAATGGCTGGATTCAAGCACGTGACCGTCAATGTTCAAAATATACAAAATCACAAGGAAGAGCAAAAATGTTGGATAATTTCGACAGTGAACTTATTAGAAGTGAAATTCGCAAAATGTTGGGTATGAATGAAACTGTTACAATAAGAGAATTACAAATTTCGCTGAAAAAGAACAACAGTATTGAAATATCAAAGTCTAGATTATGGAGGAATGTGAGAGCTGCAGGACTTTACATTCAGAAAGTATTCCAATGGACGAAACATCATCTGTGAGAAGCCACATATAGTAGTCATGAGAAGCAAGTACTTACGTGAAGTAAAAAAGGTGCGCAAGCTAGGTTATGATATTGTGTACTTGGATGAAACATGGATCAATGCTCACCACACTAACCAAAGGGAATGGCAGTCATCAGATGGAAAGATTAAGAGATTAATACCTAGCAGCAAAGGACAGCGCTTGATAATTGCTCATGCAGGTAGTCGACAACATGGACTAATACAGAATGCAGAGCTCATTTTTCTTTCAAAATCCATAGACAATCGGGATTATCACTCTGAGATGAATGGTCACATATTTAGACATTGGATTGAAAATTCTGTTCTCCCATCACTAGATCGACCATCTTGCCTAATAATGGACAATGCAGCGTACCACAACATTGTTGCACTTGAAGATAAAGTCCCGACGTCATCCAGTACAAAAGATGCTATTAAGATATGGCTCACAAAGGAGCACATACAATTTAATAACATGTACTTAAAACCTGAATTACTATCTCTAGTAAAGCAAAAACAGAGGACAAAGATTTTTTCAAATAGATAAGATTATCAAAGAGCACGGTCATATAAGTTTGAGGCTGCCACTTTACCATGCTCATTTAAATCCAATAGAACTAATCTGGGCAAAATTAAAAGGACAAGTGGCAGATGAAAATACAACATTCAAAATATGCGATGTAAAGACTCTTGCTAATCTCGCTTTATTAAATATAGACAAAGATTATTGGGCTAAATGTGAAGACCACGTCTTAAAACAGGAAGAGGAATATTGGAAAAATGATGGTTTGTGGAATGTTCAACCCCAAACAGTTATTAATCTTTTAGACTCGTCTGATTCAGAATGAAAGTATATAGCCCCCACAATGTTGGCCCCTATATTACCTTAAATTAGTTCAACAAACGGTCCTTTTAAGGACCACACAACTATGAAAATTGGACATACAGGTATACCTTGATATTATCGTCCGTCCTCGAACTGAGAAGACAATAATTCTCCTGGTGTTTTGTCTTATCCAGTTATTTCCCCATTACGGCCACGCCTTTAACTAGTGAAAATTAATCATAGATCAGAAACTACGGTAATTTCTATTCTTTAGGGGTTCACAATTTACAATTTTGACAAACATCAAAGAAATTCGCCGCTTTAAGAAAACTGCAGCTGCAAGATATTTGTTAAATATACATTTAAAGGGTCTTTTGCATTCTAATAACATTTGGAAAATTTCAACAGTTTTTAACAAACAGATACTGAGTAATAGCGTTTTGAAGTTGGGCAAGTGATTTGAAACGAGCTATAGCATCACATTATCAACGCCCATGTACCGAAACAACGCTGAAGAAAAAGTAAAAGAGAGCAAGCAACGCGGAAAGGTAAGCTTTTGATTAATTCTGATTCACTTACCATAAACCAAATGCCAACCACCAGTCCCTAACTACTTAAAACGCGTGTACATTCATTTAATATTTTCTTAACAATAATAGTAGAAAAAGTTCCTCTGGTTAATCTGAATGTAATATTTTTCTGTTCAATCTATTGGTCTATTTTTAGAGACTAGAGAAAATGTGCGTGGGAAGTTAAATCTCTTAACAGCTTCCGTTTAACTGACATTGTTATTACTTCTGGTTGTTTTACGGTTTCAATTGTTTACTTTTATAGCCTTTCTGTATTTGTTGCTTCGTTATTTGTTTTCTTTTCGCTAGTCCTACTTTTGAAGAACTCGTTCAGTTTTTATTCAGGTCTATTTATTTTACAAATGTTATTGTAAGTTAAAAGTACTGAACATTTTATCAGGCTTTTTACTTCATCGTAGGTGATCAGGTTTTACTGTAGTCTTCCTAATATTTGTAGTATCTGAGATTAAACTCTCACGCTAAAAGGCACTCAGCTAATGAGTTTAGTTATCCCTGAATACAAAAAAACATGAGCCAAAATTCAAGACAATATCAACATGAGCAGACAAGATCTTCATATTTAGGAAATGAAAGAAGTGTCCTGTATTTTAGCAGCATCATCATCATCATTGTTCCATGCTTGATAGTATAGTTAAACTGATCATATCTCTCCTAGACTTTATATCTTTAACAATGTTTGTCACTTCTATTGTTGACTTCCTGTCGTGTCACGCTCTTAAACCATCTTGTATCATTTCTCTATATTTTCCGCTTTCTCTTATCCCCTAATTGTTTGCAGGTGTCACAATATATTTCTACCATACCTTCCTTTCTCTTTAATGCTTGCTTTCTTATCCTTATGAGTTTGATAATTATCATTCCTAGATTTCTTTTAGAACGTCAATTCTTATGCGAAACTATACGTATGTGGCTTCTAACGATTTTCTTGTCTGTTGTCCAAGATACACTTCCATATGTCAGAATTAGCAGGGGGACTGAGTGGTCTAGGGGTAAGACGTCGTGTCCTGGGCAGAAACACCCCGAGTTCGAATCTCTCTCTCCCGAGCCTCTCTGGGCAGTGAGATCCGATGTCTAGCCCTCTCTGGGCAGTGAGATCCGATGTCTAGCCCTCTCTGGGTAGTGAGATCCGATGTCTAGCCCTCTCTGGGCAGTGAGATCCGATATCTAGCCCTCTCTGGGCAGTGAGATCCGATGTCTAGCCCTCTCTGGGTAGTGAGATCCGATGTCTAGCCCTCTCTGGGTAGTGAGATCCAATGTCTAGCCCTCTCTGGGCAGTGAGATCCGATGTCTAGCCCTCTCTGGGTAGTGAGATCCAATGTCTAGCCCTCTCTGGGCAGTGAGATCCGATGTCTAGCCCTCTCTGGGCAGTGAGATCCGATGTCTAGCCCTCTCTGGGCAGTGAGATCCGATGTCTAGCCCTCTCTGGGCAGTGAGATCCGATGTCTAGCCCTCTCTGGGCAGTGAGATCCAATGCCTAGCCCTCTCTGGGCAGTGAGATCCGATGTCTAGCCCTCTCTGGGCAGTGAGATCCAATGTCTAGCCCTCTCTGGGCAGTGAGATCCGATGTCTAGCCCTCTCTGGGCAGTGAGATCCGATGTCTAGCCCTCTCTGGGCAGTGAGATCCGATGTCTAGCCCTCTCTGGGCAGTGAGATCCGATGTCTAGCCCTCTCTGGGCAGTGAGATCCGATGTCTAGCCCTCTCTGGGTAGTGAGATCCAATGTCTAGCCCTCTCTGGGTAGTGAGATCCAATGTCTAGCCCTCTCTGGGCAGTGAGATCCGATGTCTAGCCCTCTCTGGGCAGTGAGATCCGATGTCTAGCCCTCTCTGGGTAGTGAGATCCAATGTCTAGCCCTCTCTGGGTAGTGAGATCCAATGTCTAGCCCTCTCTGGGCAGTGAGATCCGATGTCTAGCACTCTCTGGGCAGTGAGATCCAATGTCTAGCCCTCTCTGGGCAGTGAGATCCAATGTCTAGCCCTCTCTGGGCAGTGAGATCCAATGCCTAGCCCTCTCTGGGTAGTGAGATCCAATGTCTAGCCCTCTCTGGGCAGTGAGATCCAATGTCTAGCCCTCTCTGGGTAGTGAGATCCAATGTCTAGCCCTCTCTGGGCAGTGAGATCCGATGTCTAGCCCTCTCTGGGTAGTGAGATCCAATGTCTAGCCCTCTCTGGGTAGTGAGATCCGATGTCTAGCCCTCTCTGGGCAGTGAGATCCGATGTCTAGCCCTCTCTGGGTAGTGAGATCCGATGTCTAGCCCTCTCTGGGTAGTGAGATCCGATGTCTAGCCCTCTCTGGGTAGTGAGATCCGATGTCTAGCCCTCTCTGGGTAGTGAGATCCGATGTCTAGCCCTCTCTGGGTAGTGAGATCCGATGTCTAGCCCTCTCTGGGCAGTGAGATCCGATGTCTAGCCCTCTCTGGGCAGTGAGATCCAATGCCTAGCCCTCTCTGGGCAGTGAGATCCGATGTCTAGCCCTCTCTGGGCAGTGAGATCCGATGTCTAGCCCTCTCTGGGTAGTGAGATCCAATGCCTAGCCCTCTCTGGGCAGTGAGATCCGATGTCTAGCCCTCTCTGGGCCGTGAGATCCAATGCCTAGCCCTCTCTGGGTAGTGAGATCCAATGTCTAGCCCTCTCTGGGCAGTAGGATCCAATGCCTAGCCCTCTCAGGGCAGTGAGATCCAATGCCTAGCCCTCTCAGGGCAGTGAGATCCAATGCCTAGCCCTCTCAGGGCAGTGAGTTCCAATGTCTAGCCCTCTCAGGGCAGTGAGATCGAATGCCTAGCCCTCTCAGGGCAGTGAGATCCGATGTCTAGCCCTCTCTGTGCAGTGAGATCCAATGCCTAGCCCTCTCTGGGCAGTGAGATCCAATGCCTAGCCCTCTCAGGGCAGTGAGATCCAATGTCTAGCCCTCTCTGGGTAGTGAGATCCAATGTCTAGCCCTCTCTGGGCAGTGAGATCCAATGCCTAGCCCTCTCTGGGCAGTGAGATCCGATGTCTAGCCTCTCTGGTCAGTGAGATCCGATGTCTAGCCCTCTCTGGGCAGTGAGATCCAATGTCTAGCCCTCTCTGGGCAGTGAGATCCGATGTCTAGCCCTCTCTGGGCAGTGAGATCCGATGTCTAGCCCTCTCTGGGCAGTGAGATCCGATGTCTAGCCCTCTCTGGGCAGTGAGATCCGATGTCTAGCCTCTCTGGGCAGTGAGATCCGATGTCTAGCCCTCTCTGGGCAGTGAGATCCGATGTCTAGCCCTCTCTGGGCAGTGAGATCCGATGTCTAGCCTCTCTGGGCAGTGAGATCCGATGTCTAGTCCTCTCTGGGCAGTGAGATCCGATGTCTAGCCCTCTCTGGGCAGTGAGATCCGATGTCTAGCCCTCTCTGGGCAGTGAGATCCGATGTCTAGCCCTCTCTGGGCAGTGAGATCCGATGTCTAGCCCTCTCTGGGCAGTGAGATCCGATGTCTAGCCCTCTCTGGGCAGTGAGATCCGATGTCTAGCCCTCTCTGGGCAGTGAGATCCGATGTCTAGCCCTCTCTGGGCAGTGAGATCCGATGTCTAGCCTCTCTGGGCAGTGAGATCCGATGTCTAGTCCTCTCTGGGCAGTGAGATCCGATGTCTAGCCTCTATGGGCAGTGAGATCCGATGTCTAGCCTCTCTTGGCAGTGAGATCCGCTGTCTAGCCTCTCTTGGCAGTGAGATCCGCTGTCTAGCCTCTCTTGGCAGTGAGATCCGCTGTCTAGCCTCTCTTGGCAGTGAGATCCGCTGTCTAGCCTCTCTTGGCAGTGAGATCGCTGTCTAGCCTCTCTTGGCAGTGAGATCCGATGTCTAGCCTCTCTTGGCAGTGAGATCCGCTGTCTAGCCTCTCTTGGCAGTGAGATCCGCTGTCTAGCCTCTCTTGGCAGTGAGATCCGTTGTCTAGCCTCTCTTGGCAGTGAGATCCGCTGTCTAGCCTCTCTTGGCAGTGAGATCCGCTGTCTAGCCTCTCTTGGCAGTGAGATCCGTTGTCTAGCCTCTCTTTACAGTGAGATCCGTTGTCTAGCCTCTCTTGGCAGTGAGATCCGATGTCTAGCCTCTCTGGGCAGTGAGATCCGATGTCTAGCCTCTCTGGGCAGTGAGATCCCATGTCTAGCCTCTCTGGGCAGTGAGATCCGATGTCTAGCCTCTCTGGGCAGTTAGATCCAATGTCTAGCCTCTCTGGGCAGTGAGATACGATGTCTAGCCTCTCGGATAACTGCGAAAAACAGGAGGTATCACATATAGGAGACAAATAATAATAAATGAATATTATTTTGGAGGGTAACTTCCGAGGCGATAGATCTGCGAATCATTTCAGGGGAAGAGTTATGTTTACGGCACTTGAAAAACAAATCACAATTAACAACAGGGGGGAAAAAAACAGAGAACAGTAGATGGTCCGATGCACGAGTGAAACCGTTCTCCTCGACACAGCGACTTGCCACGAGAAACCAAATGCTTGAGCACAAGGCCAACTAAGCTATCTAAAAATATAGCCGTCATTGCCGATGTCTCGTTGCAAGGCGCTGTACCGAAGAGTTTGGGTTCGATCCAGCTTCAGAACATTTATTTTTATTTTTTTATTTATTTTTTTTTTTGTTCTGTTGCTGATCGTTTGTGATTTTTTTTCCGAGGCACCATGTACACTCGCACACGATAAAGAGCCCTTGGCAGATAAAAGATGAAAAGAGTAGGCCAAAGATGGCCGCTGCACTGCAAAATTATTAAATAAAATCTGCCCTCGCTGTACACAGACGTGTCGAGCCGAAAGGCGTAGAGATCCTAGGCTTTGTCGTAAACTAACGACACAGGACATCCAAGCACAACGGGTGAATGCTAAGAAGGGAAGATAACTGGCTGATCATTACACTAAAAAAGAAAGAAAAAAAGAAAGAAAAACTCCTCCTTTTACTTTCACTTTCAAAGATCGAATGTGTATTATGTTTTACGTTTTGGACTGCAAGCTTTGACTGAATTATTTTGGACTCTGCTGATAGCTGTCAAATCAATGGAAAATTATAACCACTATTGTCCCAAGAGGAAATAACTCTAGAGACAAAACGGGCACTTTACACCATAATCTTCATTCCAACTTTGTGCCACCAATGTCAGGCTGTTATATATATATATATATATATATATATATATACTATTTCAAGTTATTAGCACATCGCCGACTTGCTGTCGGAGCTACAGAGATTAGTTCTCTGTGCACACTGTGAGCTATATTTTTCATCCGGATCGTATTTTGATATTCTGATTGCTTACGACGAGTGATGATATTGTATGACGAAGGACAGTTCGGCTGCGTTCATTTTCAGTGCGGCTGCGCCTTATGTCTTTTAAAGTGTGTTGTGGCTGCTATGATGAGAACTACAGCTGCCATTCTTTGCTTGGATCCTTCAATGCAATGAGATGTTAATTCGGATGATTCCACTTGCACGGGCGGTTTAGCAATTATGGATTTTAATTCGTCTGCAGTGTTACAGGAGCCTTTCACTTACTAGAACTACAATTACAACATATTTTCATGAAATAGAGATTCTGTCTTTTCAGAGAATATTGCAGACCTCTCAACAACTTGACACAAGTGAAAGTTCTCATAAATGCGAAGAACCTCCGAGGGGAACTACGACCCACGTGCACGAACTCTGCTGCCAGGCCGAGATCTATCTTGGAAGATATCTAACAATTTGTGTCCCTAGCAGCGCCCTTCTAGCATTCTCCTTTTAGCTTTTAATTCATTAGGGTTCTTCTATGTGTGTAGAGTGAGCATCAGACCTCCTGTTTCTCGCAGTGAGCCTAGACGGTCAAATTACATAGAGACCAGGGGGAGGTAACATTGCGAAGAGTCCACAAGTTCAAGAGAAAATTCCCCACTGTTTGTGGCGGGATTCAAATCTGTGACATTCTTGTCCAAAAGTTAAATATTACCTCTACACCACCAACATTTTTAGCTTCTTCTTCTTTCATGTTGCCAAGTGTCACTAATATTCCAAAAACATTCTTAGCTTCGTCTTTCATGTTGCCAAGTGTCACTAATATTCCAAAAACATTCATAGCTTCTACTTCCTTCATGTTACAAAGTGTCACTAATCTTCCACCAATACTCTTGGCTTCTTCTTTCATGTTGCCAAGTGTCACTAATATTCCAAAAACATTCATAGCTTCTTCTTCCTTCATGTTACAAAGTGTCACTAATATTCCACCAATACTCTTGGCTTCTTCTTTCATTTTGCCAAGTGTCACTAATATTCCAAAAACATTCCTAGCTTCTTCCTCTTTCATGTTGTCAAGTGTCACTAATATTCCACCAATACTCTTAGCTTCTTTTTTCATGTTGCCAAGTGTCATTAATATTCCACCAATGCTCTTGGCTTCTTCTTTCATGTTACAAAGTGTCATTAATATTCCACCAATACTCTTCGCTTAATCTTTCATGTTGCAAAGTGTCACTAATATTCCAAAAACATTCTTAGCTTCTTCTTTAATGTTGCCAAGTGTCACTAATATTCCAAAAACATTCTTAGCTTCCTCTTTCATGTTGCCAAGTGTCACTAATATTCAAAAAACATTCTTAGCTTCTTCTTTCATGTTGCCAAGTGTCACTAATATTCCAAAAAACATTCTTAGCTTCTTCTTTCATGTTGCCAAGTGTCACTAATATTCCAAAAACATTCATAGCTTCTTCTTCCTTCATGTTACAAAGTGTCACTTATATTCCACCAATACTCTTCGCTTCTTCTTTCATGTTGCCAAGTGTCACTAATATTCCAAAAACATTCATAGCTTCTTCTTCCTTCATGTTACAAAGTGTCACTAATATTCCACCAATACTCTTGGCTTCTTCTTTCATGTTGTCAAGTGTCACTAATATTCCACCAATACTCTTGGCTTCTTCTTTCATGGTGCCAAGTATCAATAATATTCCACCAATACTCTTGGCTTCTTCCTCTTTCATGTTGCCAAGTGTCACTAATATTCCACCAATAATCTTCGCTTCCCCTTTCTTGTTGCCTAGTGTCACTAATTTTCTACCAATACTCTTCGCTTCCTCTTTCATGTTGCCAAGTGTCACTAATATTCCACCAATAATCTTCGCTTCCCCTTTCGTGTTGCCAAGTGTCACTAATATTCTACCAATACTCTTCACTTCCTCTTTCATGTTGCCAGGTGTCACTAATATTCCACCAATACTCTTGGCTTCTTCTTTCATGTTGACAAGTGTCACTAATATTCCACCAATAATTTTCGCTTCCTCTTTCGTGTTGCCAAGTGTCACTAATATTCTACCAATACTCTTGGCTTCTTCTTCTTTCATGTTGCCAAGTGTCACTAATATTCCACCAATACTCTTGGCTTCTTCTTCTTTAATGTTGCCAAGTGTCACTAATATTCCACCAACATTCTTAGCTTCTTCTTCCTTCATGTTGCAAAAAGTCACTAATATTCCACCAAATACTCTTGGCTTCTTGTTCTTTCATGTTGCCAAGTATCACTAAAATTCCACCAATACTCTTGGCTTCTTCATCTTTCATGTTGCCAAGTGTCACTAATATTCTACCAATACTCTTCGCTTCCTCTTTCATGTTGCCAAGTGTCACTAATATTCCACCAATAATCTTCCTTTCCCATTTCGTGTTGCCAAGTGTCACTAATATTCTACAAATACTCTTCACTTCCTCTTTCATGTTGCCAGGTGTCACTAATATTCCACCAATACTCTTGGCTTCTTCTTTCATGTTGACAAGTGTCACTAATATTCCACCAATAATTTTCGCTTCCTCTTTCGTGTTGCCAAGTGTCACTAATATTCTACCAATACTCTTGGCTTCTTCTTCTTTCATGTTGCCAAGTGTCACTAATATTCCACCAATACTCTTGGCTTCTTCTTCTTTAATGTTGCCAAGTGTCACTAATATTCCACCAACATTCTTAGCTTCTTCTTCCTTCATGTTGCAAAAAGTCACTAATATTCCACCAAATACTCTTGGCTTCTTGTTCTTTCATGTTGCCAAGTATCACTAAAATTCCACCAATACTCTTGGCTTCTTCATCTTTCATGTTGCCAAGTGTCACTAATATTCCACCAATACTCTTCGCTTCCTCTTTCATGTTGCCAAGTGTCACTAATATTCTACCAATACTCTTCACTTCCTCTTTCATGTTGTCAAGTGTCACTAATATTCCACCAATACTCTTGGCTTCTTCTTTCATGTTGACAAGTGTCACTAATATTCCACCATTACTCTTAGCTTCTTCTTTCTTGTTGCCAAGTGTCACTAATATTCCACCAATACTCTTGGTTTCTTCTTTTATGTTCCCAAGTGTCACTAATATTCCAAAAAACATTCCTAGCTTCTTCTTCCTTCATGTTAAAAAGTGTCACTAATATTCCACCAATAATTTTCGCTTCCTCTTTTGTGTTGCCAAGTGTCACTAATATTCTACCAATACTCTTCGCTTCCTCTTTCGTGTAACCAAGTATCACTAATATTCCACCAATACTCTCGGCTTCTTTTACTTTCATGTTGCTAATTGTCACTAACATTCCACCAATACTCTTCGCTTCTTCTTTCATGTTGCCAAGTGTCACTACTATTCCACCAATACTATTGGCTTTTTCTTTCATGTTGCCAAGTGTCACTAATATTCCACCAATACCCTTAGCTTTTTCTTTCATGTTGTCAAGTGTCACTAATATTCCACCAATACTCTTGGCTTTTTCTTTCATGTTGACAAGTGTCACTAATATTCCAACAATACTCTTGGCTTCTTCTTTCATGGTGCCAAGTATCACTTATATTCCATCAATACTCTTGGCTTCTTCCTCTTTCATGTTGCCAAGTGTCACTAATATTCCACCAATACTATTCGCTCCCTCTTTCATGTTGCCAAGTGTCACTAATATTCTACCAATACTCTTGGCTTCTTCTTCCATGTTGACAAGTGTCACTAATATTCCACCAATACTATTGGCTTCTTCATTCATGTTGCCAAGTGTCACTAATATTCCACCAATACTCTTAGCTTCTTCTTTCATGTTGTCAAGTGTCACTAATATTCCACCAATACTCTTGGCTTCTTCTTTCATGTTGACAAGTGTCATTAATATTCCACCATTACTCTTAGCTTCTTCTTTCATGTTTCCAAGTGTCACTAATATTCCACCAATACTCTTGGTTTCTTCTTTCATGTTGCCAAGTGCCACTAATATTCCAAAAACATTCCTAGCTTCTTCTTCCTTCATGTTACCAAGTGTCACTAATATTCCACCAATACTCTTGGCTTCTTCTTTTATGTTCCCAAGTGTCACTAATATTCCAAAAACATTCCTAGCTTCTTCTTCCTTCATGTTAAAAAGTGTCACCAATACTCTTGGCTTCTTCTTTCATGTTGCCAAGTGTCACTAATATTCCACCAATAATTTTCGCTTCCTCTTTCGTGTTGCCAAGTGTCACTAATATTCTACCAATACTCTTCGCTTCCTCTTTCGTGTTGCCAAGTATCACTAATATTCCATCAATACTCTTGGCTTCTTTTCTTTCATGTTGCTAAGTGTCACTAATATTCCACCAATACTCTTCGCTTCTTCTTTCATGTTGCCAAGTGTCACTACTATCTATCTATTGACCTTTCGAGCCGTAACCGGCCCATAGGGCGTAGACCAAGATACACCTTCTCCTATATGGATTTTTTGTTCTAGCAGTTTTCTTTTAAAGATATTTTATCAAATCTCGCCATCTGTCTCTGTTCTGTGCAAGCAGTTCTATCTCATTGAGGGAGCCGACTCCTGCTGCTCTTGCCTCTCTCATCAATGTTCTTCTCAGTGTCTCCCTGGGTCTTCCTCTTTTTCTTTTCCTCTCACTACTATTCCACCAATATTATTGGCTTTTTCTTTCATGTTGCCAAGTGTCACTAATATTCCACCAATACCCTTAGCTTCTTCTTTCATGTTGTCAAGTGTCACTAATATTCCACCAATACTCTTGGCTTCTTCTTTTATGTTCCCAAGTGTCACTAATATTCCAAACACATTCCTAGCTTCTTCCTCTTTCATGTAAAAAATGTCACTAATATTCCACCAATACTCTTGGCTTCTTCTTTCATGTTGCCAAGTGTCACTAATATTCCACCAATAATTTTCGCTTCCTCTTTCGTGTTGCCAAGTGTCACTAATATTCTACCAATACTCTTCACTTCCTCTTTCGTGTTGCCAAGTATCACTAATATTCCACCAATACTCTTCGCTTCCTCTTTCGTGTTGCCAAGTGTCACTAATATTCCACCAATACTCTTAGCTTCTTCTTTCATGTTGTCAAGTGTCACTAATATTCCACCAATACTCTTGGCTTCTTCTTTCATGTTGACAAGTGTCATTAATATTCCACCATTACTCTTAGCTTCTTCTTTCATGTTGCCAAGTGTCACTAATATTCCAACAATACTCTTGGTTTCTTCTTTCATGTTGCCAAGTGTCACTAATATTCCACCAATACTCTTAGCTTCTTCTTTCATGTTTCCAAGTGTCACTAATATTCCAAAAACATTCATAGCTACTTCTTCCTTCATGTTACAAAATGTCACTAATATTCCACCAATACTCTTGGCTTCTTCTTTCATGTTGCCAAGTGTCACTAACATTCCAAAAAACATTCCTAGCTTCTTCTTTCTTCATGTTACAAAGTGTCACTAATATTCCACCAATCCATCTTGCAAGAATCTCAGGTTTCCTATAGAAGTCATTCCTATTGCTTCATTTAATTCTGGATGGTATTCTTCGCCACTCGTTTGACATGTGTATACTTTTAAACTCTCTCCCTAAACTATTTCTGCTTACGTTGATATTTACTTGCAGTTTGTGTTTGTGTGTGTGTGTGTTATCTCTGCTTATCATCGCATTTTCCGTCTCTTAATATTTACATTCAATCCATATTGTAGTACGCGAAGCTCTGCCATAACCAGGCTATGTTTAACATGAACGTTTATGAGATATTGTAGATCTTGCGGTTTTTGCAACAATTCTATTCATAGCCGTTATAAATAGAAATATTGGCTGAACGAATGAGAAATCAATTCGACCCCATATAATTTAATGTATACGTTATAAAACAGTAATGTGTATGTTGCGCATTTCTGAGTCATCACTCGAATGTTATTATTTGTTTAACTTAGTTTTGGAAAGCTTTCTTCGAACTCACATTTAACAAAAAAAATATATCGGAGCTGTATTTTGAGAACAAAAATGTGTTATTTCAACACAGCATTTTTTTTAAATAGATCAGAAACACATACACAAAACATGACAAGAGAGGGAACAGAAACATTAAAAGAACGAAACTGCGACCATTAACAGAGATAAAACACAAACAAGTAATGTTCAAGTAAATATCAAGGTTAATAAAGAAAAAGGAGAGAGAGAGCTAGAGAGAGAGAGAGTATAGTTATCTTGGATATGTCAAATGAATGGCGGAAAATACGAGGTAGAAATACATGAAAAAATAGATATGGCTTATTTAGGAAGCTTGATATTCTCTCAAGATGGATTGATGGAATATTAGACACACTGGGAAATATAACAGAATAAGAAACCAAGAGTCTAAGTGGTCTATAGGTGGACATTGACTTCTTATGTCAACTGAACATTTTTTTTTTTAAATCGAGCAGTCACATACACTAAGTACGAAAAGAAAAGAAAAGAAAAAAGAATCGTTAAAAAGTGAATTTAAAGACAAATTGGGTAAACAGCAAACAAATAAAACAATTTTGTAAAAGTTTTAAATGAAGAAATACTATTAAACACCAAGACAAAAATGAATGTTGTTTTTTCGAACACTTAAAAAGGTACAATATGTTACTGACAGTTATCTTCGATATGAAAAATAAATAGCAAACGAGGTAGAAGCAGACATATATTAAAGTGGGCTGACAACATTAAGAGATGAGCTGGAGAAACTACGACAACGTGTAGCAGCAAGGAAAGATACAGAGTGAGATACAACATTTTCGTTACTGGCCGTCTATGAGAAGAGCACACATGATGATGATGATGATGATACTTCGCATGATCCAAGGGAGGAAATTTGGCAGAGAACTGTGACTGGAAGAGGAAAATATGTCTGAAACACTTAAGAAAAGACAGGAAGAAAACATATGGAAGGCGTAAGACAGGAAGAAAACATATGGAAGGCGTAAGAAAAGACAGGAAGAAATTTCTGGAACATATAAAAACATACAGGAAGAAAACATTTCTGCTACGCATAAGGCAAGACAGGAAGAAAACATTTCTGGAACGCATAAGGCAAGACAGGAAGAAAACATTTCTGGAAAGCATTAAGGCAAGACAGGGAGAAAACATTTCTGGAACGCATAAGGAAAAACAGGAAGAAACCATATGAAACACGTAAGAAAAGACAGGAAGAAAACATATGGATGGCATAAGAAAAGACAGGAATAAGACATTTCTGGAACGTATCAGGGAAGACAGGAAGAAAACATTTTTTTTTTAAAATGGATAGCCGATCTTGATTGTGTCAGCTCATAACGATCGATCATAGAGATGAATAGTGCATGTTGGTTACAGTCATTAATGATGCTCCAACCAGCTGATTACAGTCATTAATGATGATCCAACCAGCTGGTTACAAGCTGGTGGAATTCATTGGTTATTGTTATGGAAGGCCCCGGTATCACTGCAAACGAATTAAAATCCATAATTGCTCAACCGCCCGTGCCAGTGGAATCATCCGAATTACTATCCCATCTCCCAAACAAAGAAAGGTAGCTGTAGACCCCATTTGTAGCAGTCTCAACACACGCCAAAAGACATACGGCGAAACCGCACAGAAAGTGAACACAGCCAACTGTTCCCTGGCATATAATAAATTCATTCATCGTTAACAATCGCAATACCGAAACACGATCAAAACGGATGAAACACACAGCTCACGGTGTGCACAGAGTACTTAACTCAGTAGCTCTTGCAACAAGCCGGACTTGGAATATGAGGAAACTGCAACAAGGAACACTTGTCAGACATAGCCTTCAATGGTTCCTGCCGCCCATTCACCACATAGACCGGAAGTTAACGTCCTCCTGTAAATGATGATCGTCATATTTTTTTTATAATGTATAGCGCTTGATGATGTTAGGACATCGTTTTTGACTCTAAAGCCGAACATGTAAAACACAGTTAGTCGTCGGATTATCGCCGTCGCACATGAACCAACAGACCGTAAGATCTTCCCGCAATGTGAATTTGTGAAATCATAAACCACATATTGAAATTATCAAATCACATGTCTAACCGGAGACGAGAATGTACTCATTATTGATGTCTCAACCAGCTGGTTAGAATCATTATTGATGCCCCAACCAGCTAGTTACAGTAATTAATGATGCCCCAGCCAGCTGGTTATAGTCATTATTGATGTCCAAACTGTCCTGACAGCTGCAGAATAGGAAGAAATGGAGACATGGTAGATCATCTACAGTTTATGTTTGTATTTAAATACAAACACTCGTTTTTGCACATTTTCTTTATTTAGTTACAATTTTGGATACACACTTACGATTTAAATAGATTCATCTAATTTCCTTCTCCCTTTGTGTGTTTTTATATCCTTTATCTTTCCTTCCTTTTCTCTATGTATCGCATTTCTTCCCTTTCCCTATGGTTATTGTTAGTCGAAGGCCCCGGTATCACTGCAAACGAATTAAAATCCATAATTGCTCAACCGCCCGTGCTAGTGGAATCATACGAATTAACATCTCATCCCACTGAAGGATCCAAACAAAGACAGGCAGTTGCAGTCCCCATCATAGCAGCTAGAACACACGCCAAATGACTTAAGGTCAAGCGGCACTGGAAGTGAACGCAGCTAAACTGACCTTCGTCATACGATATTATCATTTCATCGTAAGCAATCTGAATTTAAACACGATCCGGTTAAAAAAACACAGTTCACGGTGTGCACAGAGCACTAACTCAGTAGCTCCGGCAGCAAGCTGGACTTTGACTATGAGGAAACTGCAACATGAAACACTTTTCAGACTTAACCTCATTGGTTCTTGCCGCCTATCCGCCATATTAACCAGTAATCCAACGATTCCCTCTTCATAACTTCTTTAAAATGTTCATTTATCCCCATCTCTTTAATTAACTCCCTTTGTGAAATATTTTAAAAGAAAGAACTACTACTTATAGAGAATATAGAGTTAGTGACCATCAATTTTACAGACCTTGGGCACATGACTTTTTGGGGTAATGTGGTCGGTATTACGCCCGTGCCGCTTTACTTTCCCAGAAAAAAAAAATCCGGTACCCATTAAAGGCTGGGTGAACCGGAAGCCGTCGGTTTGGGATCGAACCCTACCTCTTGTCCCTGTAGTCCAGTTCACTAACCACTGAGTTATCCCGGCTCCCTACCATCGATAGTATTGAGTCTATAATGTAATTATTGTCACAGGTAATCTCCCCTTCACTTTGTTCCACATTGTATCAATCAAAGCATATGTAATATTGGATTACTTGGTTCATCATCATCATGTGCCATACCGGTTGGTGTAGGCGATCATGTCCTTCCACAATCTTCTATCCACCGCGCATAATATCAGTTATGTTGTTGACTGTTTTCCATGCCATGACACCAGACTATCCAGTATTTTCTCTCTTTGTCGTCGCGATCTCTCTTTCCCTGTATTTTGTCAGTTGTAACCAAGTATTCCAACTTTCCTCTTCTCATATATGCCCGAAAAATGTTGATTGTTTCTTTCTGATGTTTTTTATGAGCTCCCTTTTTGTGTTGGCCTCTTTGAGAATGTCCAGATTGGTTCTTTTATCTGTCCAAAGAACTTTCAACATTCTTCGGAGAGATCCCATCTCTGTGGCCTCTAATCGTCTTTTCATTTGTTTGTTTACTGTCCATGATTCGCTTCCATAGGTCAGAATTGGTCCTATATAGCACCGATGAACTCTCTTCATCACTTCTATTGACATAGATTTTTTAAATAAGAAGTTTTTCATTTTCTGAAATGCTATTTTGTCCTGAGCTATTCTGCTTTTTATGTATGTAATACTTGGTTACAACTCTCAAATTACAGGGAAAAAGAAATTGCGATGGACAAAGAAAGAAGATAGTGGATAACTTGTTGTCGTGGAACAGAAAAAAATCAACAACAAAAGTGATACCATGCACTGTAGACAGAAAATAGCGGAGGGACATGATCGTCTATGCCACGGCAACCGGCACAGCACATAATGATAGTGATTGCCTTATTAATCTTTAAAACCATTTTCCCATCTCCCATTGCAGCAATTACTGAATCACTGCATCCCTGATATAACTCATCCAAATTTGTCACATTTACAAATTTACAATGATTCTGACGTAGAGCTCACCGTCATCATCATCATCATGTACCATACATGCTAGGCTGGTGTAGGTAATCATGTCACTCCACAACAATATGTTGCATATGTACTGAACCGTATCAAAAAAACATGATCAGCATATGGATAATAGGAAACTCTACAAACATGCAAACTTTTGCAACAGGAGGCAATCTGATCATCAGAAATGGACTCCGCCGAACAAGTGTTTCGGTTCTTTAGCATTTTGACACTTCGGAGTGGAGATACACCTGGGTCATGATTCCCTGACGACGGCCAACTTCTGCATTTGAGTATGAAAAAAATATCAGGGGGGCTCGGTAGCCTAGTTGGGTAAACCACCCGACTCGGTACCGACTTTCGGACAACTCATGTTCGATTCCCGCTGGAAGCAGTGTGAGTTGTGCTCGTTAGAAAAAAAAAGAAAAGAAATACCACCACGGTCGACCCAGCCGCTGGTAGAAATGGGTACCAGTGTAATTACTTTGGGAAAGTGAGGAATGCTGCTTCGTATCGTGAGTTTCGATACTTGAAGCGACACTATTCAGAAATCCCTGAACACTTCTGGATGGGCGGACGAGCACATATGGGTGAAAACTCGCGTACTAAGACGCCGATTCAAGACTCATACTTAACCGTTACTTTCATCAATAAATATCACAGCCCAGGTACAACTATAAAGTAAAAAGTCAAGTACCCCCGTCACGCCAAGTGGCGTATAGGGAAATAAGGTGTTAGTGACCCTATATTTTACAGACCTTCAGCACATGATTTTTGGGGTAATGTGGTCGGTAATACGCCCGTGCTGCTTTACTTTCCCAGAAAAAAAAACGGTACCCATTTTAAGGCTAGATGAACTCGGAAGCCATCGGTTGGGATCGAACCCTACCCCTTGTCCTTTGTAGTCCAGTTCACTAACCACTGAGCTATCGCGG
This sequence comes from Megaustenia siamemsis, assembly GCA_032433765.1. Classification (NCBI taxonomy): domain Eukaryota; kingdom Metazoa; phylum Mollusca; class Gastropoda; order Stylommatophora; family Ariophantidae; genus Megaustenia; species Megaustenia siamemsis. Next base: position 33,972,660 of record JAVIAB010000001.1, on the reverse strand, counting down.
ATCCCAGGTACAACTATGCTGATAAATTATAATGTTGATTGACTGCTATTCAACCACTCGTTCGACAATTCTCTATGTTGCAATTTCTCATTTTCTGTTAGACATGTCATCTAAAAGCAGCATCAGTGCAATAGGAATATGTCAACACCGGGTAATCTAGACACAACATTCCTTGTCTTCGTATTATTTACTGTCTACGAGCAGACACTTTGAAGAAAGATGGTCACGATAAAAGCCAGCTATAAAGGTGGAAGAGCCATACAGGAAGTGAGGAAATTGATAACCGAGATTCTGATATCACATAGATTTTATAATCATCTTCACACTGTACCTGTGCTGGTGATATTCGTGGGCGCGATTCCTGCATTAAAATATGATGTAAAAGTTGTATTTTGTTTTGGAAAAAAGATAGATAACTCAGTCTTGGGAGACGCCGTAGAACCATGGTAAGTGAATTTGTCCATTGAGAAGAATAAGTGGGTTTTGATATCGACCGTTGGCTTCTAGGTTCACCCAGCCTTAAATAGCACCAGATTACTATGGGAAAGAAAGACTATCTATCTATCTATTGACCTTTTGAGCCGTAGCCGGTCCATAGGGCGTAAACCAAGATACTTCCTCTCTTATCTGAATTTTTGTTCTAGCAGTTTGCAATAGAAGACTGAAAAATAGAAGAAGAAAGAAAGACTGCAGTGGCGTAATGACTCAAATGTTTGCCAACGACGGTAGCAACGATGGGCATTAACGATTTATTTTCACGAAAGAGTTCTTTTCTTTTCTAGCCCACCTCAGTGAGTTAATTTTAAATATTCGTTTCTTTTTTCGAGACAGGAGCATATAAGAGTAAAACACACGGCGGATGAAATATAAGATGAAGGGGAAGATGTGAAGATATTTTTTTATCAGAATTGATATCAGCACGCCGAGTAAACTCATAGGTCCTCGGTCTATTTCAACAAATAACACAGTTTTTTCATACTGATGGTTACAATAGCTCGCTGGTTGTGCACACATTTACCACAAGATATTTAGCACACCTCACATCTTCGTCACCACACATCTAGTTCACCACACACCTAGCTCGTCACACACATAGTTTACAACACACGTAGATCATCACACAGCTAGCGCACCACGCACCTAGCTCGCCACACGTCAAATTCACCACAACATAACACATCATACATCTAGTTCACAAATTACATAGCTCACCACACATGCACTTCACTAGAAACTTATTCCTGTTGAAGGCATTTGCACAGAAACGTCGTTCTCATTTGTGTTGCCCACTTATTACGTGAAGATCTAACCATACTGTTTTTTTTTTTCCTATTTTGTTTCTCTCTCTCTCTCTCTCTCTCTCTCTCTCTCTATATATATATATATATATATATATATATATATATATATATATATATATATATATATATATATATATTTCATTCTCTTCCATATGATCCTGTGCGTGCCTACACGGTGATTATAAATCATACATTGACATCTCTACACAGGCTTCATATTTGTTAGTACATGAATGAGTTTCTACAAGATAGTATTAATTCTTTCGTCATTTAAGATCTTATATATCTTATAAGGAAATCAGAGGTTACCAGACTTATACGATCACAACTGCAACGAGGGCGCAGCGGATGCATGAGAGGCAAGGAATGGAAGCACCGGGAGTCAACATTTTGGGAATCACTGCCCGAAGGTGTGCAGGGAGCGCTTACTTACTCTACTATGAAGATAGACAAACAATCAGACATGGATAATAAAAGATAGAAGATTTAAACAAGAATTAACGAATGGATAAAGAATTCAAGATATTGAACAGAAGTCGACAGCACTTGGGTTGAAAGAGGTCGGCAACTCATAGTTGTTTTTTTGTGTCAGAATGAGTGAACATCAACTCGTTGTTGCATTTTTGTGTCAGAATGAGTGAGCAACAACTCATAGTTGTTTTTTTTTTGTGTCAGAATGAGTGAACAACAACTCATAGTTACTTTTTTGTGTCAGGATGAGTGAGTAATAACTCATAGTTGCTTTTTTGTGTCAGGATGAGTGAGCAATAACTCATAGTTGCTTTTTTCTGTCAGAATGAGTGAGCAATAACTCATAGTTGCTTTTTGTGTCAGAATGAGTGAGCAATAACTCATAGTTGCTTTTTTCTGTCAGGATGAGTGAGCATCAACTCATAGTTTCTTTCTTCTGTCAGGATGAGTGAACATCAACTCATAGTTGCTCTCTTATGTCAGAATGAGTGAACATCAACTCATAGTTGCTCTCTTATGTCAGGATGAGTGAACATCAACTCATAGTTGCTTTCTTGTGTCAGGATGAGTGAACATCAACTCATAGTTGCTTTCTTGTGCCAGGATGAGTGAACATCAACTCATAGTTGCTCTCTTATGTCAGGATGAGTGAACATCAACTCATAGTTGCTTTCTTCTGTCAGGATGAGTGAGTATCAACTCATAGTTGCTTTCTTGTGTCAGGATGTGTGAACAACGACTCATAGTGGCTTTCATGTGTCAGGATGAGTGAACATCAACTCATAGTTGCTCTCTTATGTCAGAATGAGTGAACATCAACTCATAGTTGCTCTCTTATGTCAGGATGAGTGAACATCAACTCATAGTTGCTTTCTTGTGTCAGGATGAGTGAACATCAACTCATAGTTGCTTTCTTGTGTCAGGATGAATGAACATCAACTCATAGTTGCTCTCTTATGTCAGGATGAGTGAACATCAACTCATAGTTGCTTTCTTCTGTCAGGATGAGTGAGCATCAACTCATAGTTGCTTTCTTGTGTCAGAATGTGTGAACAACGACTCATAGTGGCTTTCTTGTGTCAGGATGAGTGAACATCAACTCATAGTTGCTCTCTTATGTCAGGATGAGTGAACATCAACTCATAGTTGCTTTCTTGTGTCAGGATGAGTAACATCAACTCATAGTTGCTTTCTTGTGTCAGGATGAGTGAACAACGAAGCTGCCTCTACTCCGCCTCCTAGAGATACTTAGATTAACCGATCTGGCCAACTGTGTGGGGATCAATGAGAGAAAGCAACCCGGTACTCAAAAATGACATGTTGAAGACGGATGTTCCAGTCCATAAGTCGCAGCTATTGTTACACGCCTTAAACTACTCTTTTCCACGCCAACTTAGCGTCTTTTTAATTGCAAAAACTGGAAAAGAACAGTGGTCGAACAAACCCAGGGGGAAATGGAAAAAAGGAATATGAGAAAATAGACTGAAATCGCACACAGAATGGGACAGTCAAATGAGGTAGATATAATGGACAGAATAAGCATGCACACAAGATAAATAGGCACACAAGATGACGGTCAATGCGACAGGCCATCACGTTTCCATAAACAGAAAAATAAACGAGTGAAATTGCAGTTAAACGAACAAAGCAATCAAGATGTATGTCACACAGAGTAAGCAGGAAGAGACACAGCAAAGTATAAAAATGCTTGTGCAAAGATACCGACTGAATGGTATTTGCATAAACTGTAAGATCGTTGCAACATTCTTCTGCTGATTCCCAGCAAAATCGAATTCTTCAACAAAATAACAGATCACACGTTAAACGCTGCAGACAATTTAATGGAAATCAAATCAAATTTATAACTGAATAGAACAGATACAAATAAATAAGAAATCGTTGACTTTCATCAGCCATTGTTGTTGTAAAGGCAATTATTGATAGCAAGTTTTCTTTAGCTTAGTTTAGTCGACCGATCATCTTTGTTCCACGGTGGACAAATTCATATTCTTCTGATTCTCACTTCGCCAGGTTCTTCATTAAGAATATCTCCCGCCATACGCTAGCAAAAGCACTGAAGATGGCGACTAGCGTTCATGCACGAACTTCGTGTCGCTGGCGAAGACCTTGACCCCAACATCATTACTGGCATTCTTATGACATGCGTAGCAAGTGACAATGGCTCAAATCTTCTCTCCCCTGCCAGTCACCCTGTAACTTCTCTGACGAAGTACCTGCCAGCAAATTGATGGACACATACCATCACAAAGTTGAAGGCGCACACAATAGTAATGTTGGAATTTTCTGGATTTAAATACACAGTAAAAAAAAAAGTAAAGAGCCCCGTCACGCCAAGTGGCGTATAGGGAATAAGGTGTTAGTGACCATACTATTTACAGACCTTCAGCACATGATTTTTGGGGTAAAGTAGTCGGTATTATGCCCGTGCCGCTTTACTTTCTCAGAAAAAAATCCAGTACCATTTTAAGGCTGCATGAACCCGGAAGTCGTCGATCAGGATCGAATCCCGACCTCTTGTCTTTTGTAGTCCAGTTCACTAACCATTGAGCTATTGCGACTCTCCAAAAAAAAACCCAGTAGAAGTGAACATAATTACACATATTTACATATTATTGAACCCAGCAAAAAAGAGAGGCATAGATACAGTTTTTTTTTTGAGATAATGAGGCCCTGGTTTTATTAAAAAGCAAATATGCGAAGTGAGGTCTTTGAAAAAAAGGTTATTAATGTTACTAGAAAAGACAGAATGAGATAAGACAACAAAATGAATAGTTGGAACCGCACATCAACCACAAATGTGAACAGACAGGTTGTACGATGTGATTAGAACCTTTATAGCAATTAATAATTGTTATAGACACTCACAGCAATGCAATAGAAGAAAACACAAACTATGTAGATGCCATGTTGTTATGAGGTTTTGGGCATCTCTTACTTAGATCGTATCACAAATTAAAAAAGTTCGCGAAAGGATACAACAAGCAATCAGGGTACATGAAGATCTTAGGCTATCGTGAAGAAGAGCAAACTGAAATGGCGTAAACCCTTATCTAGATCGTCTGGCCCAGCAAAGACTATTCTGGAAGGAGCTGTGAAAGAGACGAGAAGGAGAGACAGGCATAGTAAGAGATGGGAAGATAATATCAAAGAATGAACAGATTTTGACTTTGCAGAGTTCCACCAAAGAATGAGGATAGAGAGAAGTGGAAAATGTTGACAAAGTCTGTCAGTGGTGTCCCCATGACCCTCGGGACTGCGGGAAGATGAAAAAGAAGGCGTCTTGGTTCTCCTCTTTCTCAATGCAAGAAAAACCAGACATTTTGCAAGAAACACCAGACATTTTGCAAGAAACACCAGACATTTTGCAAGAAAAACCAGACATTTTGCAAGAAACACCAGACATTTTGCAAGAAACACCAGACATTTTGCAAGAAAAACCAGACATTTTGCAAGAAACACCAGACATTTTGCAAGAAAAACCAGACATTTTGCAAGAAACACCAGACATTTTGCAAGAAACACCAGACATTTTGCAAGAGATAAAACCTGAGACCTTTCTTGTTGCTTTCTTGTACTATTATGTCTATCATTTCTTGTAGTAAAACAGATATTAAAACTGATTTATGTCTCAATGGAGGCATATTTGAAAGATTTAACAATTTTGAATATTATGGCTCATTCATAACAAACGATGGAAAGACTATCTGTGAGATCAAAGTAAGGCTAAATATAGGGTTAAGGCATAAAAATGCGAAGCTGCAGTAAAGCTGAATATGAGGAAAAATTTAAAAATAGAAAAAAAAAATGGTATGTAAGAAGCTTTACGTGATAAGTGGACGACATTTTGACCTCGGTCTGCACACAGGATAGACATTTTTGTTTTCTTTAACACATTTCGATTGTTTTTGTTTTGGATGTTTCGTTATTAGTTTTGTGTGTGCGTTTTGGTTTTTTTGGTTGTTTGTTCCTGCTGAAGACCTATTGGACCGAAACGTCGTTTAGTCTGTGTCGTCCACTTATCACGTTTACATACCATTTTTTCCTATTTGTTTAATTTTTCCTAAGGCTAAATATAGCAATGAATACATTAAAACAACTGCACGACATATGATAAGGAATTGATATTACAACGAAAATTGTGTTTTAAAAAAATTGTATTTTCTCCTATCATCACGTGACTGTGAAACATGAACATTTGACAGATCAACTGAAAAATAAACCATTACCTTCGGTTTCAAATGTAGAAGTAAACTCATTACTCGTTTACGTGGACAGAGAAAATAATGTGCAAATTTTGCAAGAACTTAAAATTTCGGAAAATGTGTTGGTAAAGAACGAAACAAAGGGAACATGAAATATTTTGGTAAATTAAAACGATTATATAGCCTTGAGAAGATAATCCATAAATATATTCAGGTAAACGAGGAACCAAGAGGAATGTTGGTGTAAGATATCTTAGACGAGATGGGATTGACTTATGGACCTGGGACATCTCGCGTAAAGATTAGCTGTCATGTCAGCCATGTTCCAGCAGTGACAAGCAGATGATAGTGGTGTTTTAACGGAAACCATAACCAGGGAGATGATGGTGGTGTTTTGACGCACACCATAACATGTGATGAGAAGAGATAATAGCCGAATAGCAAAGCAAGCCTTCATGTGGGAAACAACAGGTAAGAGGAAAAGAGGAAGACCCAGAGAGACACTGAGAAGAACATTGATGAGAGAGGCAAGAGCAGTAGGAATCGGAACCCTCAATGAGATAGAGCTGCTTGCACAGAACAGAGACAAATGGCGAGATTTGATAAAATATCTTTAAAAGAATTGAAAACTGCTAGAACAAAAATTCAGATAAGAGAGGGAGTATCTTGGTCTACGCCCTATGAGCCGGCTACGGCTCGAAAGGTCAATAGATAGATAGATAACCAGGGGATGAAACTGGTGCTTTGACGCACACCATAACCGGGGAGATGATGGCCGTGTTTTGACGCACACCATAACCAGAATGATGAAACTGGCGTTTTGACGCACACCATAACCAGGGAGATGATGATGTTTTGACGAGCACCATAACCAGGGCGATGAAAGTGGTATTTTGACCGACACCCTAACCACGGAGATGATGGTGGTGTTTTGATGCAAACTAAACCACGGAGATGATAGTGGTGTTTTGATGAACGCCATAACTGCGGAGATGATGGTGGTATTTTGATGTAAACTAAATCAGGGAGATGATAGTGATGGTTTGATGCAAATCAAACCAGGGAGATGATAGTGGTTTTCTGATGCAACCTAAACCAGGGAGATGATAGTGATGTTTTGATGCAAACCAAACCAGGGAGATGATAGTGATGTTTTGACGCAAACCAAACCAGGGAGATGATTGTGGTGTTTTGACACAAACCAAACCACGGAGATGACGTGTTGTTTTGATGCAAACCAAATCACGGAGATGATGGTGGTGCTTTGATGCAAACAAAGCCATGGAGATGATGGTGGTGTTTTGACGCAAACTAAAACATGGAGATGATGGTGGTTTTTTTTATGCAAAACTACGGAGATCATGATGCTGTTTTGATGCAAACCAAAGCAGGGAGATGATGGCGGTGTTTTGACGCAAAACAAACTACGGAGATCATGATGCTGTTTTGATGCAAACCAAAGCAGGGAGATGATGGCGGTGTTTTGACGCAAAACAAACCACGGAGATCATGATGCTGTTTTGACGTAAACTAAAACATGGAGATGATGGTGGTTTTTTGATGCAAAACAAACTACGGAGATCATGATGCTGTTTTGATGCAAACCAAAGCAGGGAGGTGATGGTGATGCTTTGATGCACACCATAACTGCGGAGATGATGGTGGTATTTTGAGGTAAACTAAATCAGGGAGATGATAGTGATGGTTTGATGCAAATCAAACCAGGGAGATGATAGTGGTTTTCTGATGCAACCTAAACCAGGGAGATGATAGTGATGTTTTGATGCAAACCAAACCAGGGAGATGATAGTGATGTTTTGATGCAAACCAAACCAGGGAGATGATAGTGATGTTTTGACGCAAACCAAACCAGGGAGATGATAGTGGTGTTTTGACACAAACCAAACCACGGAGATGACGTGTTGTTTTGATGCAAACCAAATCACGGAGATGATGGTGGTGCTTTGATGCAAACAAAGCCATGGAGATGATGGTGGTGTTTTGACGCAAACTAAAACATGGAGATGATGGTGGTTTTTTGATGCAAAACAAACTACGGAGATCATGATGCTGTTTTGATGCAAACCAAAGCAGGGAGATGATGGCGGTGTTTTGACGCAAAACAAACTACGGAGATCATGATGCTGTTTTGATGCAAACCAAAGCAGGGAGATGATGGCGGTGTTTTGACGCAAAACAAATCACGGAGATCATGATGCTGTTTTGACGCAAACTAAAACATGGAGATGATGGTGGTTTTTTTATGCAAAACAAAATACGGAGATCATGATGCTGTTTTGATGCAAACCAAAGCAGGGAGGTGATGGTGGTGTTTTGACGCAAAACAAACCACGGAGATAATGGTGGTGTGTTGATGCAATCTAAACCACGGAGATGATAGTGGTTTTTTGACGCAAACCATAATCAGAGAGATGGTCGATTGTACCCCAAGGACCTCTGGGGTTATGGAATGAAGAAGAATAAAAAGATAAGCTGTTAAGTGTGGACAAAACAATAGCATGAGAGTGTAATTTGGTAGCATGATCTGACGTCAAGGCAGGGTCAACACAGCTGTTCAACAACACGTCATCTCCCTGTTAACGGTTTGCGTCAAAACGCTATCACTAGCTCCCGGTCTATGGTTTGCATGAAACACACCGCACCACCTCCCTGGCTATGTGTTGAGTCGAAACCCCATACAATCTCCATGGTTATGGTTTGCGCCAAAACACCACCATCATATCCATGACAATGGTTTGCCTCAAAACACTTCACCATTTCCCTGGTTATGGTTTACATCAAAAACCCACACAATCTCCCTGGTTAGGGTTTTCGTTAAAACCCCACAAAATCTCATTGGTTATGGTTTGCTTCAAAGAACTACACCATCTCCCTTGTAATGGTTTGCTTCAATAAAACTTATCATCACCTTGGTAATATTTTGCTTCAATAAACCTCATCATCGCCTTTATAATAGTTTGCTTCAATAAACCTCATCATCACTTTTATAATAGTTTGCTTCAATAAACCTCATCATCACCTTTATAATAGTTTGCTTCAATAAACCTCATCATCACCTTTATAATAGTTTGCTTCAATAAACCTCATCATCACCTTTATAATGGTTTGCTTCAATAAACCTCGTCATCACCTTTATAATAGTTTGCTTCAATAAACCTTATCATCACCTTTATAATAGTTTGCTTCATAAACCTCATCACCACCTTTATAATAGTTTGCTTCAATAAACCTCATCATCACCTTTATAATGGTTTGCTTCAATAAACCTCATCATCACCTTTATAATAGTTTGCTTCAATAAGCCTCATCATCACCTTTATAATAGTTTGCTTCAATAAACCTCATCATCACCTTTATAATAGTTTGCTTCAATAAGCCTCATCATCACCTTTATAATAGTTTGCTTCAATAAGCATCATCATCACCTTTATAATAGTTTACTTCAATAAACCTCATCATCCCCTTTTTAATTGTTTCCTTCAAAACACCACTGCCGTGTCCCTGGTTATCATCTCTTCATTCCTTACCCATGTCTTTAATTTTGTTTTCTTTTCCAGACCACTGTTTCTGTTTGTGTGGCCGCAACATTTTCAATTCCTCTGCGAGATGTTTATAAATCAATTCTCTTAAATGATCAGGTCTGTCAATGTCTTCGTATCAACTTTTCAATATCCAAGATATTCTAACAATTTTTCTGTTGCATTTTGTTGCGAATGAATCAGTTTTATTTTCATCATTGTTTCCAAATGTTGTCGTACCAGAAAAAAATGACAATTTGAATAACGAGAGAGTCAAACATTTTTTTTTTATCGGGAGTGAAATTTGAAGCTGAGCATCTCACGATGACTGCACTGTACAATCAATCTTTATTCTCCGACCATAAAAGTCCCTCCAACGATCCCCATAATACGATAATGCCGTCAAGATAGCCCTTTGTCTTTACTGTTTGAAATAAGGTCCTTGATGCGCAACCATATATTGCTATCGAGCAGATACATGTCGAGTATCATTACATGTCATAATCATTACCATCGAGCAGGACACACACTGCGGAAGCCAACTGAGAGTATTACACAACAGACCTTTTTTTTGGAATCCCCAGAGGAAAAGACAAAGAGGAAGACCAAGGAATTCTTGGAGAAGACAGATGGAAGCAGAGATGAAGATGATGGGGAAGACATGGAATGATCTTAAAAGAGTGGCAAGAGACAGAACGACTTGGAAAGTGTTTGTTGAAGACCTATGCTCCACTGGGAGCTAAAAAGGTAGAAGAAGAGGAAGAGATACATGTCCTCAATAGTTATACTTTTACTGTTCTTTGGTACTGCGTTATATTATTTTCATGATATTAATTTTTGTGTTGCTATTAATAGTCTTCTTTTGATTTTGTAGACAAATAATTAAGCGTCTTCCTCTTCTTTCCTTCCTTATGTACCTTTCAACGTCTAGTGGAGGTAGTATTTTAGGTATTTAGTTCTTTTGTCGCTTCTCCCGCTGTTGTGTCTTTCATATTCCAACAGTTCATCTTTGTCATGGTCGGCCCTTTGATCTTCTACTCTAGAATATTATAAAAAGTATTAAATATCTGAGAGATGCTTTTGACTGCAGCCTATGTGACAAGTATCACATTGTGCAGCTCATATCACGATGCTAGCTAGGGGAGCAGAATTAGAAACGAATGAATTGTATTGCAGAAGCAGAGACTATAACGTATAATACGATCAGTTGATCTTGTTTGCGATAGATTATGTGAGGGTTTTATTTACTGTCCACTGCATGGATGGAAAGTTAGAATTCATCCAAAATGAAGCACAGCAAATTGTACAAAGTTACATTTAAAGATACGCCCACGGTGGTGATGAGATACAACTAAGGAGAGTTAGGCATGAGACTGGCTATACTGTGCCCTAAAAAATTAGACTGCAAAAACTCCACAAAAATGAACAAGTCAAAGAAAGGAAAAAAAGTAAATCCACTATCCAGGAAAGATAAGGGCTCTCTGTCTAACAGATGTATAGATGACAGATGGAAGCAGAGATGAAGACGATGGGAAAGACATAGAATGAATTTAAAAGAGTGGCAAGAAACAGAACGGCTTAGAAAGTGTTTGTTGAAGACCTATGCTCCATAGGGAGCTGAAATGTAGAATGAGGAAAATATAATACAATGTAATATTATGTAATGTAATGTAGTGTAGTGCAATGCTAGAACATAACGTAACATAACATAATATAACATAACATAATATAATATAATATGATATGATATGATATGATATGATATGATATACATTATAATATAATATAATATAATATAATATAATATAATATAATATAATATAATATAATATAATATAATATAATATAATATAATATAATATAATATAATATAATATAATATAATATAATATAATATAATATAATATAATATAATATAATATAATATAATATAATATAATATAATATAATATAATATAATATAATATAATATAATATAATATAATATAATATAATATAATATAATATAATATAATATAATATAATATAATATAATATAATATAATATAATATAATATAATATAATATAATATAATATAATATAATGTAATATAAATATAATATAATATAATATAATATAATATAATATAATATAATATAGTATAGTATAGTATAGTATAGTATAGTATAGTATAGTATAGTATAGTATAGTATAGTATAGTATAGTATAGTATAGTATAGTATAGTATAGTATAGTATAGTATAGTATAGTATAGTATAGTATAGTATAGTATAGTATAGTATAGTATAGTATAGTATAGTATAATATAATATAATATAATATAATATAATATAATATAATATAATATAATATAATATAATATAATATAATATAATATAATATAATATAATATAATATAATATAATATAATATAATATAATATAATATAATATAATATATAATATAATATAATATAATATAATATAATATAATATAATATAATATAATATAATATAATATAATATAATATAATATAATATAATATAATATAATATAATATAATATAATATAATATAATGGTCTGTATGTTCTTGCGTGATTGGAACTTATTTAGAAAACGAAAAGTTTCTATCGTTTAGGCCACCCAGCACTTTATGAAAAGTTAACAAAGCCACCGACACACACACACAAATCAGCGATATGATAATCCTGCATAACTCAAGTCAACATGATCTGTCTTCTAAATTACGTCAAATTATTTGCAAAAGAGCTAGTGATACATTAATTCAGAGGTGAACCAGTGTGTGCGTCCAATGCCAGGGATGGTGCATACTGAGGAGAAACAGATGGCAGGATAGTGAAAACAAGCCAAGGCCTGCGCGAGGGACATTAAGTAAACATCAACACCCTCTTCGTCTGTGGTCGCGTTATCTAAAGTAATGTTGTTCTTTAATCTGGCGTTTTTCATTGGATAGGAGAAGGGAGAGAATAGGAGAAGGTCGTTTAGTAAAGACCATGCAGGCCATGACGTATTATAGATTGAAATAATATTGGGGAGGAAGGCATTGGCGTAGCTTGGGTTGGAAAGGCCCGAGGGAAGTATATGGATTATCAGCATTCGGGACAAGTAATGCGCCCCATAATATGCTTTACTATACTTATTATTTCTACTTTCATTGTTTTTCTTTTGACATTTTGCATTCTTTTAAGTTTAGCCTCCGGAATAACCGCCCGCCAGGCCTTCACGCACGATACGCCACTGGAGGTAGAGCTCGCGTCACAGTAAGGTACCTGGTTCAAAATAATATTTGGAGCGATCGAGTTTTCTCTAGTGATCCTCGTTATGTTATGTTAAGATCATGATCACTGCATCCAGGCACGTCCATAGGTGCTCCGATCTTTTCAAAATTATCATAAGCAAGAAGAGACTAACTGCCAGTTCAGCGTTGTTTAAAAAAAAAAAAAAAATCATCTCATTTATTCAGATCATCGTTCCACTTTGGCAAAACCAGTATTTGTCCCCACGTTCATCCAGCCTGACTACAAAGGGCAAGAGATGGGGTTCGATCCCAACCGACGGCTTCCGGTTCACCAACCTTTAATGGGTACCGGAATTTTTTTTTTTCTGGGAAAGTTAAGCGCCACGGGCGTAATACCGACCACATTACCCCAAAAATCATGTGCTGAAGATCTGCAAAATTTATGTTCACTAACACCATATTCCATATACGCCACTTGGCGTGACGGGAGTACTTTACTTTTTTTTCCCCTCCAGTCTAGAAATCCAAGTAGTTTCACTTTTACCAAGGCCATTCATTCGATTGTTCTCTCTAGATTGTTCATAATATATGTCATAACAATTTGTTCTCTATCTGATAACATCGCTGAGACGGACGGCTCTTTTGATGCCCTCAGAAATAGCGAGAGCAGAAACCAACAAAACAAAAAAACGCAATGGATCTTTGCCCTCTGTATTGACTTCAACCTTGGCCTGCGGATGAAGCCTGTCTCAACTTGAGTACCCAGAACTTCGAGTCACTCAGCACACAGTAAAAAGTAAAGTACCCCCGTCACACCAAGTGACGTATAGGGAATATGGTGTTAGTGCCATAAATTTTACAGACCTTCAGCACATGATTTTTGGGGTAATGTGGTCGGTATTACGCCCGTGCTGCATTACTTTCCTAGTAAAAAATTCAGTACCCATTAAAGGCTGGTTGAACTCGGAAGCCGTCGGTTGGGATCGAACCCTACCTCTTGTCCTTTGTAGTTCAGTTCACTATCCACTGAGCTATCGCGGGTCCCTCTCAGCATACAGACGTGATTGTAATCGTATGCCTCCAGCCAGAAAACAATTCTTTATATAGACGTTATGTCCACCGCCAAGCTACTGATTGTCATTGTGTAGGCGTAACTCTGTCTTCATGAATAGTTCTGCATTTGGAATGTGCAGTAAATTATAAATCCCTCCCGAGATGGCGCATTGCATAACCATCTGTGTATATCAGAGAGTCAATTTCAACATTACAGAACCATCTGTGTATATCAGAGAGTCAATTTCAACATTACAGAACCATCTGTGTAGACCAGAGAGTCAATTTCAACATTACAGAACCATCTATGTATATCAGAGAGTCAATATCAACATTACAGAACCATCTATGTATATCAGAGAGTCAATATCAACATTACAGAACCATCTGTGTATATCAGAGAGTCAATATCAACATTACAGAACCATCTGTGTATATCAGAGAATCAATGTCACCATTACAGAACCATCTGTGTGTATCAGAGAATCAATTTCAACATTACAGAACCATCTGTGTATATCAGAGAGTAAATGTCAACATTACAGAACCATCTGTGTATATCAGAGAGTCAATGTCAACATTACAGAACCATCTATGTAGACCATGAGTCAATGTCAACATTACAGAACCATCTATGTAGACCAGAGAGTCAATGTCAACATTACAGAACCATCTATGTAGACCAGAGAGTCAATGTCAACATTACAGAACCATCTATGTAGACCAGAGAGTCAATGTCAACATTACAGAACCGCCGGTGTAGACCAGAGAGTCAATGTCAACATTACAGAACCATCTGTGCAGACCAGAGAGTCAATGTCAACATTACAGAACCATCTATGTAGACCAGAGAGTCAATGTCAACATTACAGAACCATCTATGTATATCAGAGAGTTAATGTCAACATTACAGAACCACCTGTGTATATCAGAGAGTCAATGTCAACATTACAGAACCATCTGTGTATATCAGAGAGGCAATGTCAACATTACAGAACCATCTGTGTAGACCAGAGAGTCAATGTCAACATTACAGAACCATCTGTGTATATCAGAGAGTCAATGTCAACATTACAGAACCATCAGTGTATATCAGAGAGGCAATGTCAACATTACAGAACCATCTGTGTAGACCAGAGAGTCAATGTCAACATTACAGAACCATCTGTGCAGACCAGAGAGTAAATGTCAATATTACAGAACCATCTATGTAGACCAGAGAGTCAATGTCAACATTACAGAACCACCTGTGTAGACCAGAGAGTCAATGTCAACATTACAGAACTATCTGTGTAGACCAGAGAGTCAATGTCAACATTACAGAACCATCTATGTAGACCATGAGTCAATGTCAACATTACAGAACCATCTATGTAGACCATGAGTCAATGTCAACATTACAGACATTCTATGTAGACCATGAGTCAATGTCAACATTACAGAACCATCTATGTAGACCATGAGTCAATGTCAACATTACAGAACTATCTATGTAGACCATGAGTCAATGTCAACATTACAGACCATCTATGTAGACCATGAGTCAATGTCAACATTACAGAACCATCTATGTAGACCATGAGTCAATGTCAACATTACAGAACCATCTATGTAGACCATGAGTCAATGTCAACATTACAGAACCATCTATGTAGACCATGAGTCAATGTCAACATTACAGAACTATCTATGTAGACCATGAGTCAATGTCAACATTACAGACCATCTATGTAGACCATGAGTCAATGTCAACATTACAGAACCATCTATGTAGACCAGAGAGTCAATGTCAACATTACAGAACCATCTATGTAGACCAGAGAGTCAATGTCAACATTACAGAACCATCTGTGCAGACCAGAGAGACAATGCCGATGTCAATGTCGTTTTATCAAAGGACAATAATCTCAATGTTAGCTACAATCGGAATCTGCTCTCTTCATCCTCCGTCTAGTGAGTCGATGTAGTGATCCTGTGAGGTACAGGTCCACATTCTGCTTTAAGTTTAGCATTAACAAACACCAGTGGTTCCTAACATTCTTCTGGTCACGACCCCCTTTTACAGAAGCTAAAGTACCAGGGATCCCCTTTTCTCATCTCGATCAAATCACCTTAGAAACATTAAAATAGGATTTAGAAAAGGTATATAAGCTGAAAATATATTTGCTGAATAAATTTATAACCAAAATTTCATTAATGAAATATTTTGTTTAACGGATGTTTTTATATCTGAGTAATCAGCTTCACAGTTTGAAGTTGAATTGTTGTTAAAACCAAATATCATCCTCTACTGTCGTATGTTGTTTGCCTTTGCTTTTATGTGAAGAGGCATTGAACATCTATTCACACAGACATATGTAGAGGCAAATGGAAGTAAAATTCCAATTTGAAAGCACGCATGGTCATATTATTGGTAAGGCAGCTACGACTTTCGGCAAACTCACAGAAAGGGCCTGGAGCAACACGAAACAACCCTGAAGACCAGACTCTTAATATATCAAACTTGTGTGCTTAGCAAACTATTATATGAATCTGAAACCTGGACAACATACTAAAACCAGGAAAAAAGACTAAACGTCTTCCACATGCGTTGTCTCCGCAGAATAATGGACATCAAATGGCAGGACAAAATAACCAACTTAACTGTCCTGCAACGTGCTAAGACCCTAACAATCATGTCGATGCTCAGATGTCTAAGACTAAGATGGCTGGGGCACGTCCAGCGAATGGAAGAAAAACGCATCCCCAAACAAATACAATATGGTGAACTAATACACGTAAAGAGACAAATCAGCAAACCTAAACTACGAAATAGAGATATCTTTAAATCATCTCTGAATGACTTTCCATCTGTGAAAATTACTGGGAACATCTGGCTAGTGATCGCACATCATGGAGAGCATGTAGAAGGAATGGTATAAAATCATTTGAGATTGTGCTAAGGCAAAACTTAGAAGATAAAAGAGTCACGAAAAAGGATGAAAAACCCTGTGGATTAGAGGGCCTCACTTGTTCATTATGTGGCCGTGTGTGTTTGTCAAACATTGGTAGAATTAGCCACGAGAGAAGCTGTTCGACAAAAACAAAACCTAAAAAAATACACAATAGCCTCCACTAGACCGTTTGACATGATCAAAATGGCCATATTTATATATATATATACGGTAATATTTAGATGACTGATACACAGCACACCAGAAATGTGATAGCGATGTTTCATTGATTTGATGTAGTTCACAAATTTAATTATAAAATCAAGTACTTCTAGCTCTTTCCGAGGAGCATTGGAAAGAATGCATGCAGAGAACACCAATTGCTTGAGAAGTAATTACATTCACATCGATTCTAGAGCCCGTCTTTGGTTCTAGCATAACTGGTGTTTCGTTGGTAGTAATCCACATAATTCTTAATGCTGAAGTTTTCAAATTTCAAGAAAGGTTTCTTTGATTTTTTTCTATAAATCTTCGCACTTTGTAGCAGTTTTCAGTGCATTAAAAACAAAAGCAATTCTTTGATGTCATTTGAATGAATAAAATTCACGAAAACAGACAAGAGGAAATAAACTTAAGTTCTTTGATTTAAGAACTTGAAAAGGAAAAAGTAGAATCTTTACTATAATTTAAATCCAACTTGTTCACACGTCTGGATGTGCCTGAATCACACCTGTGAATAGTCTTAGTGGATAGAAATATCTTTTATAACATCACTGACCCACAGAAGTAACTCTTGCACCATTTTCAACGTGCAGAGTTTGATGGTAGCGGAGTACAGGTATTCATTATGTATAGAAGAATTAAGACACTCACTCTGCTACTCGAATGGAAACCACCTCACCGATCAGGGGAAAGCCCCTCGGGAGCAGGTGGTGGATGGAGCTATTCAAAATTAATTTTGGTTATGGTCCTCACTAAGGACAAAAAGTAGGGTTCAATCGGTTCATCCCAACTGACGACTTCCGGGTTCACCGAGCCTTAAATGGGTACCGGATTTTTTTCTGGGAAAGTAAAGCGGCACGGGCGTAATACCGACCATATTACCCCAAAAATCATGTGCTGAAGGTCTGTAAAATTTATGGTCACTAACACCATATTCCCTATACGGCACTTGGCGTGACGGGGGCTCTTTGCTTTTCTTTACTTTTACTATGGTCCTCACTCTACGAAGGAGAGAAGATGATCTCCAATGTAAGGGCATGGACTACAATCACAGGTTAGTATAGCAGCTACCAAAGAGAAAAACTACTTCTTACATTGTCAGGAAACTAATGAGGGCCACAGTAGAAGTACAAGAATCAGATGTCGGGTCCCTCAGATCAAGCAGGTTTGAAATCTATCTATTGACCTTTCGAGCCGTAGCCGACTCATAGGGCGTAGACCAAGATACTCCCTCTCTTATCTGGATTTTTGTTCTAGCAGTTTTCAATTCTTTTAAAGATATTTTATCACATCTCGCCATTTGTCTCTGTTCTGTGCAAGCTTCTCTATCTCATTGAGGGAGAATAGTCCTGCTGCTCTTGCCTCTCTCATCAATGTTCTTCTCAGTGTCTCTCTTGGTCTTCCTCTTTTCCTCTTACCTGTTGTTTCCCACATGAGGGCTTGCTTTGCTATTCGGTTATTATCTCTTCTCATCACATATCCAACATATGACCATCGTCTTTTATTTATTACTGAAGATATTAGTGGTTGATTGGCGATTTCTCTAATTCCCTCGTTTGTTTTGAATTCGTTCCATGCTATACCAAGTATTTTCCTTAGACATTTATTTTCGAATGCGTTCAACTTTGTTTCTATATCTCTTGTTGTTTTCCAGCTTTCACACGCATACGTAAGGGTTGATAGTACTTTTGGATTGGAAATACGCCCTGGGAAAGAGAGTGATACAAGAACGTGATGGAGTACTTGCCTGCATGGCTACCGGCGCTTTGTCCACGGTAAGGGGAGAACATAATAGTGCCACTGTCACCTGCCACGCATGACGTAAGTGGCGATTGTGAAGACTGAGACCAGGATGACCGTTGATGTTATAGAATTCGTGCATCAGAGCTGAAATCATCTTCAGTGCTATTACCGGTGTTTGGTAGACATGTTTTATACAAGGGAATGTGCTGAGGAGGAGATATGAGTAATATGGAGTTGTTTGTTGTGTAATGAAGATTGTCGACTAAACTAAGCAGAACGAAACTAGAAGTGATAATGATGACATTAGTATATGACAGGTGTAAGACAGGGGTGCGTACTATCCCCCCTACTTTTATTACATACATGGACTATATATGCAAGCTAGCCAACCCATCAGAGACAGAGGAGATCAACGAGCTTCTATTTGCAGACGACCAGGCACTAATACATGAAACAATAGAAGACCTACAAGAACACTTAAACAAACTAAACATCTCGGGCACAAAATACAACATGAAAATCAACATCAACAAAACAGAAGTCATGAATGTCGCCATTCATCAACATCAACATAACTATAGAAGGCAGACAACTAAAACAAGCAGAGGAATTCAAATACCTAGGAAGTCTAATGACAAACGATAATTCTCAAACAGCAGAGATAGAATCAAGATGCAACAAGGCTTGTCAATTCATTGGACAGTTATCGCCACTATTGTCCAACAAGGAAATAACTCTGGAGGCAAATCGAGCACTATACAATACAATCTTCATCCCAACGTTGTGCTACCAATACCAGACCTGGACCCTAGAGGCAAGAACAATAAGAAAATAACATCTACAGAGATGAAATGTGTTACACGAATGACAGGTAACAGTCTGAGAGATAAGATCAGAAATGAAGAACTTAGAAAAAAGCTAGGAATAGCCCCCGCCATAGAATATATAAGGAAACAACAGATAAAATTGTTTGGCCATGTGACAAGGCAGAAAGAACAAAACACAACACAACGAGCCTTCAACAAACGTTGTGAGAACACTAGACCCAAGGGTCGACCACGAAAAAGATGGGTCGATGGAATATTAGAAGCACTAGGAAACATAACAGCAGCAGAGGCGAACAGAAGAGCAAAAGACCGCAAATTATATCTCCCCTCGACGCTGAAAGGCATATGAGGAAGGAAAGAAGAAGAAGTATAAGACAAGCCTGACCAAGTAGTTTGGGTATTCTATTTTCCGACGAGCCTGACCAAGTAGTTTGGAGATTTTACTTTGCTTAGACCTCAGAATCCCATTTTGGTCTCGTCATTTCAATCTAAAAGGACACACCTGTACTACGTTTGATACCGACTGAAGCTGTAGATCTGTTACAGATAACTCACAACCTTTGGGTTTCCGCTTCAGATTTTTTGTTTTGAGTTTAAACCAGTGTCCCAGAATTGCCAATTTGGCTTTTTATGCCAAGTTTATGTTTATGCCATGTTTTGGCTTTTTCAGTGTAGTCATTCTAAGAATTGTGTGTGCGGATCCTATATGACCCATTTCTGGCTTTATAACATATTAATTGTATCAAAGTTACATAGCATCATATTTAAAGATCATCATGTGCCATACCGGTTGGCGTAGGCGATCATGTCCTTCCACAATCTTCTCTCTACAGTGCATCGTATCAGTTCTGTTTTTGACTGTTTTCCATGTTATGACACCAAGCTATCCAGTATTTTCTCTCTTTGTCGTCCGCGATCTCTCTTTCCTTTTATTTTGCCAATTGTAACCAAGTATTCCAACTTTCCTCTTCTCGCGATGTGCTCGAAAAATATTGATTGTTATCATTCATTTTTATCTTGCATACAGTAGCTTGATGACGATCGGGTGTCACCTGCAGAACATGACGCTTCCTGCCGGACGTGGTGGATGTGGAGTCCTCATTAACGTCGTTGGCTGTATATTAAGTTGTGTTTTGACATAATTATTCTAGACAAATATAAGAAAGTAGTTTGCCATTCCATTCCTTCTTGGCAGTGACTGTACTAGTCGGAGATCGCAGCCATTGTCTCTATACATGAGATCCTGTCCGCCATCACGGAGAAGGGACCATAACTGGCACTACTTGATACTTGTCGACTGCTCCCACAACACCATCCATCACCTGCACCAATGGCTTCACATAACCCTGATAGGGGGGCTAAACAGGAGCTCCACCTTGCCCAAGGGTGTCCCGAAGACTAGCGGAGGAAAGGATACGTCTTGCTCCTCCTTTGGTAGGGTAGAACTCTACCCCGCTAACCCAAAGACACTAACATTATTAATAAAGTTATTTTTGCTTGCAAATCGCAACACATTAAAGATAGTAACCACAACGATTTTGAGCAGTTTGAAGATAACGGTTACCACTATTTACTCGTATTATAAGAGTTAATACCTTTGATAATGTCGATCCCAGCGGTGCATCTACATTAAAAAACAGTTGCATAATAGTATCTATATGATCTTGGCTGCTGAAAGTACATTTTCGAACATGTTTGTTGCATTTATTACTTTGGTTAACTCTGGGCAGCTCGCACCGGATAGAGAAAACAGAAGCCATGCTACAAGAAGGTCAGGATAGCAGGTTATGATCTCTATTGGCGTAAGTTCACGAAACAGAGCCACGACACGTCGGTAACTCATAGCTGACTGCTGGCATTGTAATCAGTGAATCAGAGATGATCAAGATCTTATTAAATTTTCTGGTATGATACTGGAACTTGTTTGGGTAAACAAGTATTGAAGAAGAGGGAAGGCAAACCCAATACTAAAAATGTGCAAATTAAGTCGGATGCATTGGGCTGAAGGGCACAAATATCGTAGCTTTGGGTACACCACCACAGAGCGCACATTAGGTTGCCCATTTCAAGGGTGGGGAGGGGGGGGTCAACATATAACAATAATTGTAAAATTGAAAGTAAACAACAGCAATGAATTCATTTAACAATTGTTGATCAACAAATCATTCACACGTTTCTTTGTTTACATTCAACATAAAAACCCATTTAAGACATATCCTCTCTTATCTTCTTAATGTGTCCTCAATCTAAGTCGTAGTCTTTTCTGACATTCTGAATCTCTTACGTTCATCCTTTATTTCTTTGTTTTTGTTTCTCCTTTAGCTGTTTTATACTTCTACTAAGCTACTATTTCTTATTATGCTTCTCTCTCTCTCTCTCTCTCTCTCTGTGTGTGTGTGTGTGTGTGTTTTATTTCTTTATTTCTCACACCCACATACACTTACTCAGTTAAATCTCCTCCATATACACTATGCCTTCCTCTTTCTCTCACACCTTATCTCTCACTCTCTTAGTAACTGAAATTGAAATAACCAAATAGTTGCCATACCTCTATCTTATGTGGGCGTTATATAAATAAAGGCAGTGTATAATAAACACATTTAGTCTACGAAATTATAGCGTGCCTGTAAATTATAGCGATATAAATAGTGCACATTAACATTATATTTTAATGGGTTATTAACGTGTCCCCCTCCCATACTCTCCAACACACACACACACACACACACACACACACACACACACACACACACACACACACACACACACACATACATACACACACCTCAAATCTAGGTTGACCATCTTGTTCTTCAAACGAGAGAGGACTGTGTTTTTTTTCCTTACCTCTCGTAGCTTTAATACAAATGTAATTTTCGTCCAGTTTTGAAATAAATATTATAATCATATTTTATATTTGGTAAATTATAAATTAATAAATTATAATCTTACAGTACAGAGATGAGAAGTCTGAGAAAACCGCTTAGGGTGACCAGAAAAGAGAGAATAGACAAATGATATTGTAAAACAATAAGTAGACTTTGATCAAATCCTAAGCCACATACAAGAACAACAAATAAAATGGTTTCCCCATCTAGAAAGGGTGCATGCGATTCCTTATACAAAGCATATGTTAAAAAGGAGAAGCGAGAAGAACAAAAGGCAGACCCAAAGTAAGACGGACAGACAACATCAAAGAAACGCGACAGCACCAATTGACAATGGCTGAAGCCGCCGAAAGGATGAGAACCAGAACTTTGTATCTTTCTCTCCACCCGAGTACATACAAGAGGAAGCGAAGACAGAAAGAGAGTCTTATATCACTATGATTACATATTATAAATGTTTATAATCATGGAGTATTTCACATAGTATCATGTAAGAGAAGCTTCATGATATAGTATTGAAAGTCACATATTTGCTGCCAAAGATGATTTCATTGGAGAAATATTAATGGTAGGAAAGTAGTAACATACAATCCAATTGAACTTCCGGTCAATATGGTGGATAGGTGACAGGAGCCATTAAAGGCTACGTCTGACAAGTGTTCCTTGTTGCAGTTTCCTCATATTCCAAGTCTGGCTTGTTGCAGGAGCTACTGAGTTAAGTGCTCTGTGCACAACGTGAGCTGTGCATTTAATCTATTTTGATCGCGTTCCGATTGTTTACGATGAATGCTGATATCGTATGATGGAGAACAGATGGCTGTGCTCACTTTCTGTGCGGTTTCGCCCTATGTTTTTTTGGCGTGTGCTGAGACTGCTATGATGGGAAATTCGTTTGCAGTGATACCGGGGCCTTCCACAACCATAACCATACAATCCAACTGTACGTCAACATTGTGTATGGGTTCCATCACTTATGAACAATGGTAACCTCAAGATGTTTATGTATGTAAACTTTTCTTTTCTGTCTTAATATTTAAATATTTAAATATTTCGTTCATTCTGAATAATAGATAACTCCCTCCCCACCCCTGTCCGTCTCGTTTTCCCCAAAATCCCATTTTTGTCTGAAGGATATATGGTAGGTCTACTTACGAGGAATATGTCATTTTAATTTCTATATTTTTCAATTACCAACAGCATATTTTATGGGACATATGGTCGGTACCATTGGGAAACATCCTCGATAAATATATGGAAAACAACATAGAACTGCACACACGCTTCATGGATAACAAAAAAGGTTTTTGACTGCGTACAACATCAGAAACAGTGCAATATCATGACAGCTACTGCTTTTCAAACACACCTAATACAACATATCGAATCGCTATATCACAAACAGCAAGCTGCTATCAGAATAGCGGGTGAAACTTGAAATTGGTTTGAAGTACTAAACGGGGGTGAGAGATTACAAGAGATAATGGGGAACTGGTTGGTCTCGAGGCAAGACGCCGCGCCTCGAGACAGAGAGGTTGTGAGTTCAAATCCCAGATGCACAAGTTGGGATTTTTATTTATGATTCCTCTCTGCGGGAATCGAACGCCCAGCATTTCTGATTATTAGCAAGGGGATTAACCACTTAGCAATCGTAGCTTCAAATAATTGGTAAAGCCAGGTGTCCCATAAATGTCGTAGAAATGTGAAGTGTTATAATTCACACTTCTAGATCACAAGGTCACGTCGGTAACGTAGTGTTTAGCGTGTTGGCTTGATTAATAATAAAATAAATGTTGGTTAAAATCTAGCGTGATGATATTCAATTATCCTCATTGCACGCCGGACAGGCCCATAAGTGCTCAGACATCCTTCTAAGTATATCATTCAACGTGTAGCAACTAACGACAGCTGTTTTGTGTTGGTTTAACAAATCTTTTGATTCATGCACAGAGCTGGCATCTCCCACCTTGACATGATGTTGCTGTAGTCTCTTCATGCTTGCAGATGCAGAGTCACCTTTTGAGTCGGTCTTCGTCCTTCGTCCATGAGGGCACTCAGAATGTCCAGGCTGTCCATGACACTCAGTCATCTAGCTGAAGAAGAAATAGTTACTTTAATCACTGAGTTGAGGGAGTCGTAAGATAGTGATAAATGAAGTGAGCACAATAGATTTAGTTAGATCCAGATCATCAGCTGCTGAAATGATCTCTTTTCATTAAATTCACTTTACTCCCATAGAGCCACTTCTTCAGCTCACCTCTGATGTCTGTATGTCTGTTTGTCTGTCAATTTGTGTATCTGTCTTTTTCTGTCACTTTCTCTGTCTGTTTGTCTATCTGATTGTCTATGTGTTTGCCTATTTGTATGTTTATCTGTTTGTATGGTTGTATGTCTGTCTGTTTATTTGTCTGTCTTGTTGTTTATCTGAAGACCTGTCTGTTTGTCATGGAAAAAAAAAACTTTACAGTCCAACCAACGTAAATCAGTTTTCTTTCATCCCTCTATAATCCCACGTAAGAATAGAAAAATGTGACATCTTCTCAATATTCCTGTATGGTGCAGAAACACGGACATTAGACAGGAAAACAGAACAGAAAATTGAAGTCTTTGAAATGTGGATTTATAGAAGAATAGGTAGAATTGTATGGAAAGAAATGAAAACAAACAATGAAGTTTTAAAACAACTAAAAATGGAAAGAGAACTACTAAACACAATTAGAACAAGACAAATGAAATTTTTTTGGGCATGTTAAATCACACAACAGCCTAATAAAAGTAAT
This sequence comes from Megaustenia siamemsis, assembly GCA_032433765.1. Lineage (NCBI taxonomy): Eukaryota > Metazoa > Mollusca > Gastropoda > Stylommatophora > Ariophantidae > Megaustenia > Megaustenia siamemsis. Next base: position 33,947,443 of record JAVIAB010000001.1, on the reverse strand, counting down.
ACTGGAAGGGAAAATACAAGGATAAAGAGGCATAAACAGACCAAGACTAACATGGACGAGTAATATCAAAAGATGGACAAGTCAGCCTATAACAATCTGCACCATCAAAGCAAGAGACAGAGTGGAATGGCACTCCATGGTACCCAACCTTCAATGCGGAGACCGCACTCAATGATGAATGCTGAATACAGAGGACATCGACTCCTTTAATTAAATTGAATAGCTCACGAAGAATAGGAATTTACAGCAAGGCCTCCTGTACGACCTCTGAAGACACTGATAAGATGTGTAACATCTCTCTCTCTGTATGCACAAATACACTTACTCCTATATTTTTATGATAACATTTTATTTTTGAATTAAAGTAAAACAGGTATAGAACAGAAAAACATTTATATAAATAGTCGTTATGTTTTTTGAATGATATGAAGTTTGCATGTGAATTCATCACCACCACACGTGCCAACTGCTAATACAAACACACCGAGGACGAGTTTTAAAATGCTAAAAAGGTACAATTTATATGAAATGTAAATATGAGTAACTCGTAAATGTGAGTAACTCGTAAATGTGAGTAACTCGTAAATGTGAGTAACTCGTAAATGTGAGTAACTCGTAAATGTGAGTCATTTCGTGAAACGTGGAAGACTACTTTTCAATTCACGTTTTGTTTTAGAGAGTATACGGGGGCTGCTGGCTCAGATTTAAGAAATGATAAAGAAAAAAAAACCAACTAATTTATAAAGAAAAATGGATAACATGACACAGCTTTGGCAGGTTAGGTAATCTGGATGGCAGACAGAATCAATATATTGACGTGATGGACGTTGTGAATTTCAGAATTTTGTTCACGTAATATGGGATCAGAAATCACCTGTAGGTAATTACTAGATTCGAGGAGATATCTTAAAAAAAAAAAAAAAAACACGGAAAACAAGGAACTGCAGCTGATTCTGGCAACGTATCGGGCCTACACGGAAGATTCAGTGGACCGACTACGTCATTGTAGAACACGAAACTGTTTCTACAGAAGGAATACATGACTTTACAAGATGTCACTGTTTCCACAGAAAGAATACATGACTTTACAAGATGGCACTATTTACACACAGGGAATACATGACTTTACAAGATGGCACTATTTCCACAGAGGGAATACATGACTTTACAAGATGGCACTATTTCCACAGAGGGAATACATTATGGCACTGTTTCCACATAGGGAGTATTTGACTCTACAAGTTTACACAGTTTCCACATAGGGAATATATTATTCCACAACAAGGCATTCCATAGTGCTGTTTCCACGGAGTGAATACATGACTCCACAACAAGGCATAGTATTGTTTCCACAGAGGTTATACAAGATTCTAGAACAAGATAATACATAGTACTGTTTCTACAGAGGTAATACAAGATTCTAGAACAAGATAATACATAGTACTGTTTTTACAGAGGTAATACAAGATTCTAGAACAAGATATTACATAGTACTGTTTCCACAAAGGTTATACAAGATTCTAGAACAAGATATTACATAGTATTGTTTCCACAAAGGTTATACAAGATTCTACAACAAGACATTCCATAGTACTGTTTCTACAGAGGTAATACAAGATTCTACAACAAGATATTCCATAGTTCTGTTTCTATAGAGGTAATACAAGATTCTACAACAAGATATTCCATAGTTCTGTTTCTACAGAGGTAATACAAGATTCTACAACAAGATATTCCATAGTTCTGTTTCTATAGAGGTAATACAAGATTCTACAACAAGATATTACATAGTTCTGTTTCTATAGAGGTAATACAAGATTCTACAACAAGATATTACATAGTACTGTTTCCACAGAAGAGCCGCGATAGATCAGTGGTTAGTGAACTGGACTACCACGGACAAGGGGTAGGGTTCGATCCCAACCGACGGCTTCGGGTTCACCCAGCCTTAAATGGGTACCGGATTTTTTTCTGGGAAAGTAAACCAGCACGGGCGTAATACTGACCACATTACCCCAAAAATCATGTGCTGAAGGTCTGTAAAATATAGGGTCACTAACACCATATTTCCCTATACGCCACTTGGCGTGACGGGGTACTTTACTTTTTTACTGCTTCCACAGTGGTAATACATGATTCTACAACAAGATATTCTATTCTATAGTAGTTTCCACAGAGGTAATACATGATTCTACAACAAGATATTCTATTCTATAGTAGTTTCCACAGAGGTAATATACGATTCTACAACAAGATATTCTATTCTATAGTAGTTTCCACAGAGGTAATACATGATTCTACAACAAGATATTCTATTCTATAGTAGTTTCCACAGAGGTAATACATGATTCTACAACAAGATATTCTATTCTATAGTAGTTTCCACAGAAGTAATACATGATTCTACAACAAGATATTCCATAGTACTGTTTCTACATAGGTATTAAATTACTCTACAATACAGCACTGTTTCGTCTGTGGTTCAGAAGATTAAATGACATCATGCATCTTGTTGTGTTAGAAACAATCCTTCCTTCCTTAGAGCCCCCGTCACGCCAAGTGGCGCATAGGGAATATGCGTTAGCGATCATAAATTTTACAGTCCTTCGGCACATGATTTTTTGGGTAATGTGGTCGGTATTACGCCCGTGCCGCTTCACTTTCCCAGAAAAAAAATCCGGTACCCATTAAAGGCTGGGTGAACCCGGAGGCCGTCGGTTGGGATCGAACCCTACCCCTTGTCCTTTGTAGTCCAGTTCACTAACCACTGAGCTATCGCGGCTCCTAGAATAAATCGTATCTAGGTTTTCAATAATCTTTTCTGCTGGTCTTAATCATACTGATTGTGTTTTACGTATCAGCGTAGAATAGACATGTTCACCAATTCTTTGTTTTAGATTTGGAAAGATTTATCATTGGCAGTGACTGAATGATTCGTAACAGATTTCACCAAACAAATCTTCATTAACATACCTTGTAGCACATCCCTTAGCTTTAAACAAACCCATTGATCCTCTCACCTGGCTTGACCATGACCCCATCTGGCAAGGGTCCACTGGTGTTTAAGCTGCTGACAGATGAAACAAAATTTACTGAACGGCCAGGGTTGTATTTTTCTTTTTAATCTCAAACTGACACTTTAGTTTTCTTGCTTGCTTGTTTGCTTGCTTGCTGGCGTTCGCCCGATGACTAAAAGAATACACCTTCTCATCGTCCGCCCTTAACATGACGTTAAGTGGTTGTTGAATCTTACAATTTTGGCAGAATTTATTTTTCGAGAAAAAGAAATGTCACCTGCTTCTTTAAACAGGACAGAAGAATTAGGAGGCAGCAAGAGTACTGTGGGCAACCCCCAGCTCACTCCACTTGATGTTTTGTTAAAAAAAAAAACAAGTAAAGGTTTTCTCCTTTTGCCATGCAAGACGTATGAGGAATATGGTGATAGTGTTATCTTTTTGGTGTAATCTATGAAACATAGGTATAGATCTGTTTTCACTTCTATGGCTCTTTCTACTAAAGATCTTATGATATAAATGGCATTGCTTGTTCCTTTATCTCTAACAAAACCACACTGTTCATCGCTAATTTCTGGACTGATTTTGTTTTGCGCTCTTCGCTTGATGATTCTTAGTAATATCTTAGTCATATGACTCATAAGGCTTATTGTACGATGATCATCGCATTCAATCGCACCCGATTTCTTTGGTAGGGCTATGAATATTGGTTTGAACCAGTCGTCTGTATGCTGTTGTATACATCATTCAATATTTTTGTTATTATTTCTATTCCAAAATCACCCATGGCTTCAATTTATTCTTTAGTTATATTATCTGGTCGAGGAGTTTTTCCTGCTTTGATATTGAGCAAGGCGTCTTCCACTTCTGTGAGTATTTCTGGTCCTCCCCAATTATCCTAAATATTTACTTCTGTTCGTTCATCATTATAAAGATCTTTAATGTATTCTATCCATCGTTCCCTTATGCTTTCTTGTTTAATCAACAATTCTCCTTCCTTTGATGTTAAACATCCAGTTTTTGATTGCGTTTTTCTTCCTGTTAATTCTTCAGTTTGTTTGTATATAGCTTTGGCATCTCTTTTTTGTTGGATTTCAATCTATTTGCATCTCTCTTTTAGCCATACTTATTTTGCTTCATTGCATTTTTTTTTACAATATCTTTATTTAATCTCTTATACTCATTTTTATTTTCTTTATTTCTTCTTCTTGTATCCATTAGCTGTAAAATGTCATTTATCATCTATTTCTTTTTTAATTTGTCCTCACTGAAGGTATGAACAATTTTGATGTTTTTATCAAAAAAAGGAAATAGTTGATGAATTTTACTACGAGCTTAATGTAGCATTTCGCCAATGTAAACGACATGAAAACATAATCATTATCGGGGATCTCAATGCAAAAGTAGGATTGGAAAGAGTTGAAGAAATGGTTGGTTGTTATGGCTTAGGAGATAGAAGTGATCATCATCATCGAGTGCCTTCTCCGCAACGAAGGTTGGCTACCATGGATCGCCATTATTCTCTGTTTCTTGCTTTGATGGTGCAGGCTGACATAGATTGACTTGTCCATCTTTTGATGTTACTCGTCCATGTTAGTCTTGGTCTGCCTCTGCCTCTTTTACCTTGTATTTTTCCTTCCAATATTACTTTTAGTAGGCTGTTGTGTCTTTTAATATGCCCCAAAAATGTCATTTGTCTTGTCTTGATTGAGATGAACGGCCCAGAAAACGAAATCAACGGCCCAGAAAGCGAAAACAGCAAAGTGTGTGGTAAACATGAGGCATATTCAGGACACGAAAGACGAATATGGCAGACCACCGTTAAAGAGATTGGAGCCTCATCACGTAACAGTCCAAAAAAAGAAAGCCAAGGAGAGAAATTCTAACTACTGTTTTAGGAACGAACTAAAAATAGCCACATGGAATGTTAGAACCTTATACCAACAAGGAAAACTAGAAAATCTTATGATAGAAGCAGATAGAAGTGAAAGAGATGACAAACTTATTGACTGTGTAATAACACACAACATGATAATAGGAAACATCTGGTATAAGAATCATCCAAGTCATTTGTGGACAAGAAAAAGCCAAGGAAACAACACGTGTAATCAAATCAACTACATAATGATATTAGATTTATGGACATAACAACACCAGAAGCAAAACCAGGAATATAAAATAATTACAAAATGTGAAGTAAATCCAACAGATGAAGC